>JBBPCW010000147.1:7535802-7553882 GCA_037974425.1 Phenacogrammus interruptus
TAATAATAATAATAATAATAATAATAATAATAATAATAATAATAAGAAGAAGAAGAAGAAGAAGAAGAAGAAGAAGGTCTTTTCACAGCGGTTTTTTGTTCATCCTACTTGACTCTGTTTTGCTGTTACCTGTGAATTTTGCAGAGTCATGATTACTATCAGCTATTGGTGTTACCTTGGTAACGGTCCTGAAGTGACCCGCGAGGAGTCGGGACTGCGCGCCGCTGCTGAGTCATAAGATGACGCGCCCGCCTGAGCGGGTCACGTGCTCGGCAGAACGGCGAGAGAGTGAGCGAAGTAGAGAGAGAGAGAGAGAGAGGGGGCCGGACCGAACTCAGTTTGGCTCTGTTTGCAGTCTGTCTGAGATTTCCTCTGATTCGGAGCAGCCGTCCTGGTTAAGGGTTGACTCGTTCCTCTGAGCCTCCTCAGCTCCACGGGGCCGCCGAGTTCAGCCAGCCGGCCGGGACCGGAGTGGAGCGGAGACAGGCCTCTCTGCTAGCGAGCTAGCAAGGAACGGTCCAGACGGACCGCAGCGCACCTCAGTGTATTCTCTTTGTTTTGTAGGCGTTTATTCTGTCAGTGCGAGCCGAAACCAGAACCCCGGCTGTTCCTTTCTGAAGCAGGCGAAGAGAGTGAACAGTGAGCCAGTCTTCCCTTGAGCGTGTGCTATGGGCTTGCTGACTCAAGGGTCTCCGCTCAACTGGGCAGAGACCAAGAAGTATGCCGACCACGTGAGGAAGCACGGCATCCTGCAGTTCCTCAACATCTACAACAAAGTAAAGGACCGCCAGAAGGACGTGCTGAAATGGGGCGACGAGGTGAGGACCTGAACTTTACGCCTCTGAGACTCCACACGACTGTGTGTATATATGTATCTGTGTGTGTACCAGTTTCGGGTGAACTAGTGTTATCCGGACTGTATGTCCGTTCCTGATGTAATTCTGATCTCAGTTGCGTGTTGTGCTCCTACAGGAGAAGTCTCGTTAGCCGTAGTGCTAAAGTGTCAGACGAAGAGCAGGTGCACGCCGCTACCGTCACTGTTAAACATGAGTTTAGAGTCCACTCTCTTTGCACGATTATTATGTGTAAGTGAATTGTCTCAAACTGCTGGGTTAGATATCTGAGCATCGCTCTGGTTTCTCGTGTTATTTTAATAGTTGTGCCCCATGATCAGGTGCTAGGAGCTGTGCTCAGTACAGCAGATCAGTCTGCTGTGTGAAGTTGTGTGTTTTGATGGTTTCGTTTTGGACTGAGATGGCGTCTCGACTGCTCTTCTGTATTATCCACACTTCACTGTACAACTTCAGTCTCCTGACAACTCTGCCCGAGGTCCAGCCGGCCGGAATGCTGTTTGTTTAGGAGTAATCCCCCTCTCAGACAGTGCTGTTAGGATCAAAGACGATGAAAGCAGGCCTGGCGAGTGAAAGGCTGTGGTGGTGTCGCATTCTGTCTTGGAAAAGCTGGGGTCCTTACACCAGAATGACATAAACTCAGATTATTTGGTACCTTGTGTGTTCAGAGTGAGTGTGAGAGGCCTTGGTTAGAATAAAGACATTTCTGAGACCAAGTAAACCACCTAGTTGTGCATCAACACAGTTGTTCTAACTTAGGGTTGAGTTAAATTGGTGGAAATTAAATTGGGTTGTGTTTTTGGAAGTGTGTAATATTAACCCAATCAATCCACAATTGCTGATCATTTGTTTTTATTCTCATAAACCCTCATTCATTCACAGGTGGAGTACATGCTGGTGGAACTGGACGACAAACACGAAACAGTGCGACTGGTTTTGAATGGGAAGGAAGTTTTGGAGACGCTTCAGGAAAAGGGAGAAAACATTAACCCCAAGTGAGTAGCTGATGTTGCTTTAACATAATGTT
The DNA here is from genome assembly GCA_037974425.1 of Phenacogrammus interruptus. Taxonomy (NCBI): domain Eukaryota; kingdom Metazoa; phylum Chordata; class Actinopteri; order Characiformes; family Alestidae; genus Phenacogrammus; species Phenacogrammus interruptus. Next base: position 7,537,681 of record JBBPCW010000147.1, read on the forward strand.
TTATTTGTGTTAAAATTTTATCTTGATCTTGTATTTCCTGTGTAAATAGTAACCACGGTTCCAGGAGTCTTTACTTTGCTCTTTAACCTGTTGCAAACTGTAAAACTGAACACCTGAATGCTTTAAACCTTTTGTGATGAGTTGTCAGTTGTTAATAATTAGTTATACAGTACAATAAGTAATACTGTCTTTTGTGTTTCAGTTCGTTATTTCTTAAAGCAGTGCTTGTGTGCTTAAAAAATGATAATTTAAAACTCCTTAGAGTAAGATGTGGGGAGCTGTTGGTAGCTGAGGGGAAACAGCAGCATGAAGCTGGAGGGGAGTGGGAAAGCAACAGCATTCCTCATTACTGCCTCTCTGCTGCACATACTGAAGAGCAGGCAAAAACTGCACTATTGCACACCTACACTCACACACAACACCCCTCCCCCATGATCAGACCCCTCTTTATCTTAGATCAAAAACATTATCCTGTCAAGTCATCCAGACAAACTCAATTGGATGTTTAGAAAAACATATCCAGTGCAGTTTGTTTGCTGACATATACATGATTTGAGTCTTTTAATGTATGGTGCTTGATTTTGTATTGTTTAATCCACCTGAGTGATGGCCAGCGTAGCTTTCAAATGCAAATAAGCAGAAACATGTTGCCCCAGTTCATTTGCCTTTAGTAATTGTTTTTCCTTTTTTTCATGACATGTAGCCATCCAACACTGTGGAGACCAGAGTATGGCAGCTACATGATTGAAGGCACTCCAGGTCAGCCCTATGGGGGCACAATGTCCGAGTTTAACACAGTGGAGGACAACATGGGCAAGCGAAGGAAGGAGGCCTCCTCTGTACTGAGCGGAAATGAAACTCTCTGCACCGTTACGTCATTCCCCAGGTAATGGGCTGCACTTCTTCTGCCTTTGCACCTTCAGTCATGAGATTTTAAAGGACAGTTAATAACTAAGGCACAGTTTTTGCAGCTGGTAAAGTACAGACCTAAAATGGCCACCTTGGCTGATTCACTGTCTTGTTTCCTAGCATTCTTTACTTTGAACTAATGCTGCATTGATCTAACTCTTGAATGTGAGAATATGAGTGGAAAGCATGTAAATGCTAACTACAATAGCACTATCCTTAGCTAACATATACAGAAACCATTACCTAGCACCCCTGTCTAAATATAGCACAGACCTGAATGTTCATGTGTTCCTGATTAATATTTATTTGTCTAAATTCTCTTGCTGCTGCTTGTGAAAGATTGCAAAATCCTACAGGTGTCAAAGTCAGCTTCATAACATGTGTAGTAATAAATATGGTGACATGGACACTCCATCAAAAGTTACAGGACATGTACAAAATGTTTTGAGTCAGCGGTAATGTTTTCTTTGTTTGAAGTAATTTAACATCACAGTGCTTGGACCACACATTTTTCCCTCTTGTTGTGATGTCAGCATTTAAACTTAATTTGAGACAAAAGCCAGTGTTTGATGGGTAGTATATCCTTTAGTACATTTAGATACACTTCATATATCTACTTTAGAGTTTAAACAGGTTCTCTGGTGCCTTTACTTGAAAGTCACTGTAAATATTAAGGATTTGAAAGGAATTGTAGTAGAAAAAAGATTGTGAGTACTCGAGTGCTTGCATGTGATGACTGTGATCATCAATTCGCAACGTAAGTTGTCCTATTATGTCAAAGATTGTCTGCCTCTCAGTTTTAAATAAAAATTAGTATTCATTAAGAAAATGAGTGAATTACTTTCAACCCCAATAGGATGTGGCTTCTCACAAAAAAAAATCACTACAAGATTATAGTGCTAAAGTCACATCAGTGTTGCACTGTGTAGAAAGAGAAAATGTATGTATGAGTTAGAGAGGCTTTTTTTTTTTAACGGGTTTGATTTTGAATCTTTTCAAATAGACTACTGTGTAACTCTTTTAATATTTCATTATCTCAAAATGTCTGTTTCAGATTAGGTTGCCCAGGCTTTACAAAGCCGGAATGCAGACCGACTCCAGTTGAAAAAGGAGTATCAAAGTCTCTCTTTTTCCCTGACGAGGCCATCAACAGACACCCTCGCTTCAGGTGTGAATTCTGGACTCGCTTACCTTGTTTTTCAGTTCACCTTCAATGTGTGCTGTGGATTCAAAATGAGTTGTTTGGGGGTTTACTGAGACAGGCCGTTTTATGGTGTGACTGATAGGAAGGGAGTGGCCTTTGAGACAGCACTGTGAGTTTGTTTGTATAAGGGTGAGCTCTGTGAGGCAAGTAAAATGAATGGGGGATTAAGAGGAACCCAGTCCCTTCCCACAGAATGTACTGCACAAAGCTCTAAAAGATGGGTGCGATCATATCCCAGCGGCCCCAAGTGTTTTTTTAGCAAGCAATGCATTGACATGTGAAGCTGCATAACTTGTGCACCTTGTCCTAAGAAGTAGGCTAGTTGTATGTTATTATGGTTGCACCTTTTGAGCCCTACAAAATTAATTCCTGTGTATTAAAATATGACCATTTTTGACACTGTAGTTAATGCGTTTTTGTCTGAATGTGAAGTAATTTAGACTACGAAACAACTCAGACCTTAAACAATTCTACAGTGTCCATCTCACTGAAAGTACTCTATTGCTTACACAGTAATTACTTGTTAAAATCTCATTTGAGTGTGCAGAGAAAGGTCTGATGCTCCTGATACAATTTACAGGGCCTTTTAGAGCAGCTACAGAACTGTTACTTACCATCACAGTGCAGTAATACTCTATTACTGTAAAAGGAGTATGATTTTCAGCTGTTGCTTATATCGAGTTTCTTTCATTTCTTAGCAATTTGACCAGAAATATTCGTCACAGAAGGGGGGAAAAGGTGGTGATCAATGTACCAAGTGAGTAACCAGTCCTTTTAAAACACATTCCGTCCCATGTTTTCATGAACGGTAGATGTTGTAGATAAGAACTGAGTAACAAAAGATCTTATTGCTAATTTTATTTCTCCTATCATAGTGGTAATCGTCTGTTCAAAGTGCACAGTCGTACCCTGACTTTGAAATCTGATACAATTGTAAGGTGCCCTCTCTCTGTGAGGTTCATTTGAGATCCTGATGACACTAAGGCAACTCAAATTACCCTCTGAATTGTTGCTAAAGTAACAGCATTCCCCTCACTTCCTTATGCACAGTACTGTTCAAAAGTCTTAGGCACATGTGCAAATAGTTTGAAGTCATTTATATCAGCAGTGGGTTTCTTTCTGCCATCAAAAACAGCTGAATATTAGAATAATTGCAAACAAACAAGCAAGCATTAAAACTTTCAAGATTTCTTTTTTCTAAAAAATTGTCAGTATTTTGTGAGCTGGTTAGAAGAACAGGTTTAGATCCAGGTTTCTGCTCAGGGCCTCCAGTTATTGGGTGAATGAATAAAATTCCATAAACAACAACTAATTTTATCTTCTGCAGTAAAAAAAAAAAAAAGCCCAAGCAGGGATTTGATGGAGCTGCAAGTTTTACTTGTAAATACCTGAGGAAAGAGGTCTGGAAATGGTTAAGCGAACACTTTGCCACACATAAAACCTCTATTTACTGTATTCATGTTGTTTGTATTTGTTGTAATGTAAGTGTTTTAACTCTAACTTAACACTACTGCCCAGTAGTAAACCAGTAGTAAAGTAGTTTTTAAGCGCGATTTTCTCAGGTGCCTAAGACTTTTGCACAGCACTGTAAATAAAAAGTTTCTCAGCATTTTAAACTACGTTCATGCAATGTTATAACCTGCTATGGCAGTGCTTTTATTTGGGCATTAAAAGTGCACCATGCATACTCACTTCACATCTGTCTTTCATAGTTTTTAAAGACATGGGCACGCCATCTCCATTTGTGGAGACCTTCCCGGAAGATGATGGAGAAGCTGCACGGGCAGCCCTTCCTGACCACATCTACATGGATGCTATGGGCTTTGGAATGGGCAACTGTTGTTTGCAGGTAGAACTGTCTTTGTAATACTATAATAAACCTTGCCTGTGTGGGTAATCTGATTGTATTTAATGGGAAACCTTACTGTGCTGTGTGGATGATTGCAGTCTGCTGTGCTGTTATTGTAGGTCACATTCCAGGCTTGCAGCATCAGTGAGGCACGATACCTCTATGACCAGTTAGCTACGTTCTGCCCTATTGTGGTAAGACAGCAAAATATTCAAAGTAGCCTTTCTTTTTAAAGACACCTGAAATATTAATTATTTGAATATAGCTTTAGCATTAATCATGTCTATTTGAGCAGCACTTTAGCAATTCATGTGAAAATCTTTTAAATACATGTAATTGAAGCATTAAGCAATTGGAAAACCAATCAATGGGAAAATCAAGACTATAGGGATGTATAAAGTGGACGGAATGTGTTTTTAGGTGCACAAGGATGTATAGTCAGGGCTGTTGTATCTTTCATTCAGCTTGACTTTGGTTGAATTATCCATTAAAATTTGTTAAAATGTGTACAGATGGCCCTCAGTGCTGCCTCACCCTTTTATCGTGGCTATGTGTCGGACATTGACTGCCGCTGGGGAGTCATCTCTGCCTCTGTGGATGACAGGACTCGTGAGGAGAGGGGACTGGAGGTAATCTGTGTTTTCTTTATTTTTTCTATTCTGTAGAACTTTGGAAGTTTTCTGCAGAAGTCATGCAAAACAGAAATTCTCGGTCTGCACTGAAAACACAGTCTTTAAATAGATTCCTGTGGTTCTTTTGCTTATTTGCAGCCACTTAAAAATAACAAATTCAGGATCCACAAGTCAAGATATGACTCCATTGACAGCTACCTCTCTTGCTGCGGTGAGAAATACAACGATATCGAGCTGACGAAAGATGAGGAGATCTACAAACAACTCCTTGATGCAGGTAGAGGCACGACAGTATTACAAAGTTATGGCAATGATCCAGTGATCCAAGTCACATATGCCGTATTTGTTTGCCATTAAGCTGTGGGTCTAAATTGTGGAAACATAATTGTTGCAGGGATTGACAAATTGCTTGCCCAACACATTGCACATCTCTTTATCCGGGACCCACTCTCGCTCTTTGAGGAGAAGATTCATTTGGACGATGAGAATGAGTCTGACCACTTTGAGGTACCTAAAGTATAAATGGTACTGTGTGAAGTAATGAAAAAATCAGTTTTGCTTCCAAAAGCATTGTAACCATATTTACAGTTCAACATTTACATTACATTTTTTATTGCCTTTGATGTTTCTTTGGTCAATATGGACAGAATCTTCAGTCAACCAACTGGCAGACCATGCGGTTCAAACCACCACCTCCAAACTCTGACATAGGATGGAGAGTGGAGTTCCGTCCAATGGAGGTAAGTGTAATCTAAGTTAATGTTCTGATTTGGTGTTTACTCCATTGCCCAGACCAAGCCTCCAGAATTGTTGTTTCACTGGCATTGGTCTTACATTCACTGAAGTTCTCCATGTCCTCACCTCAAGCCTGGAAGGCTGCAGGGCTGCAAGTAATGTGACAGGTTCTCCTAAACTTAAAATGGAATTTAAATAAACAACGATCATTTGGTCTTCTGAAATAAGTACGTAGCCATGGCACATGAAATGTGTTACTGGATATTAGATTCAAAGGCCCTTTTCTGCCTTTTACTGGAGTCATTTTACAGTGGCATGGCTGCAACAAGACTCATTTTACCTGTGTTATTGCTAAATTACAGTCATTTTAAATTCTATCTAATTCAGTAATTGAGAAGGCAAGATGGTTAATTGCAGAGAAAGTGATCTTCAAGGAATCCATGTACAATAACAGAAATCACCTTATTTGCCCTATTTACTGAGAACCCATGTGCCTTCAGGTTTTCATTTGTCACACCGGATCCTCCTCGTTTTAATCTTTTGATCTTCACTTGCTTAGTTTTGAGATGTGCTCATGTTGGTTGGAATGAAAACCCGCAGCCTCACCAGCCCTTCACAGATAAGATTAGTAACCTCTGCTCTACATGCGGAATATTTTTACTCCTGTGCCAGAACTGAGAAACTCTGGTTTATCACTGCAGTACAATCACTGCTGCCCTCTGTTGGATGTTACATGATGCAGGTAGTATTGAATAAATGATTGTTCTCGAGCGTATTTTCTGAGCCTTTATAACTAAAAAAACCCCTGACTTACCTTAGAGAATACACAAATAAACAGAACCCAATAGACGTGGCGGTAGCTCAGTGGGTAGGATACTTGCCTCCGGACCAAGAGGTCACAGGTTCGAATCCTACCTCCAGCAGACCACCACTGGGTCCCTGAGCAAGACCCTTAACCCCAGGTTGCTCCAGGGATACTGTCCCCTGTAGTTACGGAATGGAAGTCGCTTTGGATAAAAGCGTCTGCTAAATGCCATAAATGTAAATGTAGACGTATATTTTCAAATTTATTCAGTTCTGGTTTTGCCTTTTTTGAAAACTCCAGATTAAAGTGACAAGCAAATAGTTCAAATTGTTTGTAGATTACTGATCATGACGGTGGTGATGGTATGTAATGGATACGTTGTGCCACACAGGTTCAACTGACCGATTTTGAGAACTCTGCGTATGTTGTGTTTATCGTCCTCCTAACACGAGTGATCCTGTCCTACAAGTTAGACTTCCTCATTCCCCTGTCAAAGGTTTGTTTCGGTTTATGTTTAAATTCAAAAAGGCTTTGGTTTCGTTTATTTTTATGTTTTAAAAGAAAAAGCTTTTAAATATATGCCTGAATTTTTAAATCTAATTTTAGGTTGACGACAACATGAAAGTTGCCCAGAAGCGAAACGCTGTGCAGGAAGGAATGTTTTATTTCCGGAAGGACATCTATAAAGGTTCAAGAATATTTTTAGTTACTCGATTATTTTATCTGGCTGATGGGGAAATTGAACATTTACACAACACAGTATTTATAAGTATCACCCTTTTTTCTGTGCTTTAAGTCTGTCTGTATTTACATAAATTTCCCTTCAAGGCTGCAACCCCATGTTTGACTCGGCCTCCACAGCAGCCCAGAATGGAGTGGAGAGTGAAGGGGACAACGAGGAGTATACTCTGATGAGCATCGACACAATCATCAATGGAAAGGTACAGTTCTTTCACACAGATTCCCGGGATGTTTTTTGCTCTTTGAAAGTGGTGGTTCAACCTAGCAATGCAGGTGAGCTGATAATGAACTTTTATAAGTGAACTCGCATTCTGTTTTCAGGAGGGAGTATTCCAGGGACTTATCCCAATCCTGAACTGCTACCTGGAGAACATGGAAGTGGACGTAGACACACGTTGCACTATCTTGAACTACCTGAAACTCATAAAGAAGCGAGCATCTGGTATGCAAATTGTCTCATACAAACACTGCACAGTCATGTTTCCTCTCTGTATTAGCACAACACAAGATTTGCTATGCAGTAATGAGTGTCTTTTTCAAGAAGAGTTTGAGATTAATGGGTTTTGTTCTTGCTAATTCTCTTCAGGAGAACTGATGACCATGGCAAAATGGATGAGGGAATTTGTTGCCAAGCATCCACAGTACAAGCAAGACAGTGTAATCACTGAGAAAATCAACTACGACCTGCTTCGGAAGTGTGACCGAATCGCTAAGGGGCAGGAGGGATGCCCTGAACTGATTGGTGACCCAGTAAACAGAAGCAAATGAAGCAAACTGAGAATGATTGTTGCCATTACTGAAGTTCTTTTTTTGAATCAAAATTGAAGACCAAAACATTTCATTAAAAAAAAGAGGGGTACAGGGGAGTGGAAAGCACTAGAGAGAATATTAAATAAGCATGTATGGATTGCAAGCCTCAGCCAAATGTCTATTGAAGTTGTATATATTTAGATTTTTGTGAATCTGAAAATTATTTTAGTATCTTAAGAGCTCAGATATGTAATTGAGATCAGATGTGTACATATTTCCCTCTTGCTTCAGACTCCAGATCCAATGCAGAGTTGGTGTGAGATTATGTAAATGTAGCAAACACTAATTTTGTACATGAGTGAGGTTTTTTTTGTTGTTTTTGATTTTCATTGTTCTAATGTACTGTAAATAATTTCCCTTTCATCACATATTAACAAGTGTACTTTCTTTTTATCATGGACAAAAATGTTGCTTCAATAGTTTGACCTGCAGTGTCTTGAGTAACCTTTAACAGTTTGCTCTGTGTTGACATTTTCTTGGCTTGAGTTTTGATCGGATCGCAAAAAGCAGATCAGAGTTGTGCACACATTCGAGTTTTATACAAAATAAAAGCTTTTCCAAAGCTGCACAGGTCCATGAGGAACATCACATGTGACTTGGAGCGCTGCATTGTGAACAAACTCAATCATTTTGAAAGGGCATTTGGTGTCATAAGCTTTTAAAAAGCAATCAGAGTCTGATCATATGGTAATTAGAAGCTCGCTTGATTCTGTTTGGATTCCTTACCATTAACTTTGGTATGTAGGTATTTACTGAACTCAAACTTTTAACACCGTAGAGCAGAATTTTATGAGTATTTTTGAGTCACCCAGCAGAGGGTGCACCAGACACACAAGAATTTGTTAAACTTTTTGTGTGTTGGGGGGGGGGGAATAGACCAATGTCCTTGTGCAAATTTACGCTTCTGCCTCGCTGGTGTCTACATGGCCTTTAAATAAAGCAATGCCTGTACATATCATACACTTTATTTATTTATTTTTGCTTGTCGTGTTATGTTTTAAAGGGGTATTTATGTTTCAATCATTCAGACCCGGTCATTTGGTTTGATTTGAACCTGCGACGTTACAGAGAAACTTCCCCAAACCGTTCCTGGAGTTTGGGATACCTACGTTCAGTGACTCTGCAAACTACACTTTATGGACAAATGTATTGGGACACCTTTCCATTACACCAACAGGGAATTTTATGATCTTGCATTCAAATACATAGACTATAATATGAAGAGCATCCACTCTTTAAAGGCTTTCCACAAGATTTTGGAGTGTGAGTGTGTGTGCCCATTTATCCTGTCATGCAACTATGAGGTCAGGCACTGATGTTGGACAATAATTTCTGTCTCGTCCCCTCTCCTGTTTATACCAAAAGTGTTGGATGGGGATGAGGTCAGGACTCTGCGGGACAGTCAACCGAACTCATCCAACCATGTCTTTATGGACCTTGCATTGGGCGCTGTGGCACAAACTGTGTCCACAAAGTTGGAAACATGGCATTGTCCAAAACGGTTTGGTATGTTGAAACATTAAGATTGCCCCTCACAGGAAATAAGGGGCCTGGTCCAAATCCTGAAAAACAGGTGTCCCAATTCTTTTGTCCACATAGTGTACCTTACAAAACGTTGTGAAATGAAAATATTCTGAATTTGTTGCCAGATGGCTGAGAGATTGTTCTGAGATAAGGGTTTGGCCTAAATGTTTGATTAAAAATCCGTTCATAGTAGAAGGTACAAGCTGAGCCTTATGAGGTAAAATAGTTCCCAAAGAGAACTTATTTGACAATCAGTATTGCATAATAAATCTTAGAAAACAGGTTTAACGGTCATTTTGATGTAGAAATGAAGACTCCTGGTTTATAAAACTGATAGGAATGATTCTAGAATTGTTTATATTACAGTTTGGGTTATATGTAATAAGTCAATAAAACATTCAAGGTCACAAAATGCGAATTAAGGAAAAATTGTGTGCGTTTCTGTATGTGTATATTTCTCTGTGTGTGTGTGTGTGCGCGCGCGTGTGTCAGTCCGCCCCTCTCTGTTCCTCGCAGCTGCCCGAGAGCAGTGCTCTGATTGGTCCGTTCGAGCTCCACACTGATCGGGTGACTTTAACAAGAGACAGTGAACGCCTCGCGAGCGTTGGGTCTTTAGCACGAGCTCAAAAACCCGTGCAGTTCAACAAGCCCAAATAGTGTCCCCCCCAAACACACATATACATACACACACATTTACACACAAGTATACACACACAGGTTTTATGGAAAATATAGGTACCTTATATAAACTTTAAGCAGGCACGCAAAACTCTCTATAATCACTCCAGCACAGACCAAAGTTAAATGTGTTCATTCATTTAGTCATTTAGTCAGTTATTTATTTATTTATTTATTTATTTATTTATTTATTTATTTATTTATTTACTGTTCAAACCACATTAGGCTGGTATAATAACAATTGTGTTGGGAAATTAATGTTTACCCAAAAAGAAAGAAAGTATCAGGCCACTATGCCTCAGGCTGAGAAGGGCAGTGGGTAGACTTTGTCCTATCAGGCTACTGGGAGACATTGGCCAGCCCGTTAGATGCTCCTGAGTTCCGTCCCTCATGACGCGGAGGCCGTTTCTCACTTCACCACCTTTTTTTTCTTCCTGCACTCACTCGGCAGGAGTTGGGCAGGCGGACACGAGCGACAGACGAGGCAGATGAGGAGGTATGTGGGGGCTCTTATTGGGGAAATAAACGAAGGACAGCAGAATTTGGAGCTGTAGGAACTCTTCATATTTGGCACATCTGCGTAAAAACGCATTTTTCGACGCTTCTGTCGCTAAAGCCGCAGCGAGGTTAGTGCGGATGCTGCCCCAGTGTGTGTCTCGTAATGCAGAGAAGATGGACTAAGAGGCTGAAAAAAAACATTTGTACACTTCCAGCTTTTAGTACCAAGTTGTTTTTTTGACAAAAAAATCTGGCAGGCGAGCTGGTTTTTAAGATGAAGTCATCATTACATTTTCTCCTGACCGAGAAATGCTTTTTCCATGATGGGGCTGTAAAAAAAGTGGGTTCTGCTGCTTCACGCCCATGTTAAGAACTGTTTAACTGTGAAATTAAAGCTGTAGTTACTGAGTTACAGATATGGCTGGAAGAACTAGTTTACTAGTCTACTATGTCAGTTCATAGGGCTGTGTGGAGATTGCTCTCTTCAAGGTATACATAACTGATAAGGTAATCTACGTAAACCAGTACTTAAAACTTACAGCACAGAGATAATTAATTCCACGTAATGAAATCATGAACATTTTCCATCTTCTGAAGTAAATTGATGGAACACTTTTTCCTTTCCCAGTCCTGGAACACAAACTTTGAGGAGTGCCCAGTTGTTCTTTCATAAACTCCTGACCTTCAAAATGAGCTCTTTTTCGACTGAAATATTTGTCATGAAGCCTAATCTGCTCAGACCCACCACTCCCCACGAGGAGGAACAAAACGGCTAACATGACATGGCACTATAGGCTGTTTCAGCTCAGATTTCTGACAGCACAGGGTGGCATTTTGTTGGTATCGACGTTAGAATCTGGGTTACTGTTTTTGTGTAACCTATTTAAGGCTGTGTTCTAATAGCACACAGCTGGCAAGTCACATTTCACTGTTTAAGCCTCGAAAATATGGAGTAAGACAGTTTCCTTTGACTTTTGAACAACCGTCAGAAGCCATTTATATGTGAATCTGCATGATTTTGCTCACTAAATTAACTACTTTTTGAAATGTGTTTAACATTGAATTGTCCTTCTCTTCCTGACAGCTGCCTAAATTTGGCCTGTCCTGCGTCAAAATCGATTTAGGGTCTCTGAAGGTTTTCTTCTGTTGGTGTCTGCTAAGTCCTTATGTAGTTTTGTGTTAAGTTCCCATTTGTTCGAGTAGTCAGAGATAGCCCTCACCTCAGAGGAGGAAAGCGAGAAAGTGAGCTAACCTCTCTACCTCTTCCCCTCAGGCTGGAGATGGAGGCTTTTAATCACAGACTGAATACATATATTGACTCATGGATGGGCCCCAGGGGTAAGTTCAGCATGTTTGCTTTAATGTATGTGCAGTGCCTTCTCTGAGAACTATGCAGACCCCTTAACCTTGTTCATCCCAGTGACCTTTTTCTAGTTATAAACAAAGTTCACAGTTGTTTTTCCTTATATTTTCCAATAAATTGACATTTGACAGTTACAATATAAAGCCACAACCATTTGGGGCCAGCAGTTAAAGAGAACACAACTAGCCTCAGGTAGGTAAGGTGGCTCTCTCCCCATCACTGGTAGACAATGGTAGCCAGCTTGGGCGTCTGTTAGCTGAATTAGCTCCAAAAAAGCCGCCCCATGATGTCAGCAGCGGTTTGAAAAGATGCTGTGATTCTTCATGAGATTTGGAGGAAGCATGTGCTAGCCTTCACCTTTTCTGTGTTGATGTTATTGTGTGATTGAGAGCATCTTCCAGAAACATTACCCCTCTAGTACCTCAGTTTCAATTTTCTTTATATTATCAGGTTGATGCATAGCAGACATCTCATAGTTATAGTTAAGTTACTACTTCATGGTAGGCACCTGCTGGTTCATCCCAGCCCTGGATTTCTTGTGCTCATTCTACTGGCTCATTCAAAACAGCAGTCCTAGCGCTAATATCAAATTAGCATCTGAGTAAATGTGTACAAATATAAATATTGTTATCAAAACAAAACCTTGTATCTCTAATTTTGTCATTTTTAGGTTTTAGCATTGTGTGGAAATAGGACCAATAGAAATGATTAAAAGTAGATGGAAAATGTCCATTATAAGTTATTAATATTTCTGCCTGCGGCAGCAATAGTATATTAGTAAGAATGGCTTCTGACTGAGCCTAATTTAGGTTCATGTAATAGACCAGGTTCAGTGAAAGCCAATTAGAGAGTACAACTAGACATGTAATTGCTTTTCATTCTTCATTTATTCTGTTATTAAGTAGTAAATTCTTGTTACCGGTGATCATTGTCACATAATTATTGGCCAGAAATTGATTACAATGCAAGTTTAAGCCTCTCACTGTCTAAATCCTCATGGAGCATTTCTGAAGAGATTGACTTTTAAGTTTGGGTTACATTATAATTTAACCAGATTTCAGATTCCCTAGGGTTTAAGGTGAACAGTTTCCACTCTTCTTGCCAAGTCTTTTTTTTATTTTTTTCAATTTGTGGAGGTAAGAAGGAATGCATTGTTCTCCTGAAACACAGCACTCTAAATTAGGCTATATTACAATACAGTATTGCAGAGAATGACGTTCCTACTTCCATATAACACCAGATTTTGCACACATTTCTTCTCCCTCTTTCCTCATTCCATTGCTTTGAACATCTCTTACTGTAATATTTGACTCACCCTCTAGTGTCTGGCCTGATTTATTTGGCTGAGCAGTGTGGTCAATTGAAATGACCCTGCCGAGCCTGAAGAAAAAATGCCTTTTTTTGCTCTGGTTTTTTCAGATCCCCGTGTGAGAGGATGGTTTCTGCTGGACAACTATCTCCCTACATTCATTTGCACCATCATGTACCTTCTGGTTGTATGGATGGGGCCAAAGTACATGAAGAACAGGCAGCCATTCTCCGGCAGAAGGATCTTAGTGGTGTATAACCTGGCCCTCACTCTACTGTCCCTCTACATGTTTTATGAGGTGGGTCAATTTTATTGGTTCTTCCTAAAGGCAAGGTCTTAGTCAAAGGGACTACGCATTTACAGTGACAAATGTTGCCATTTGCATTTTTGGCAAAGGTAGCAAAGAGATTTGTTGAAAGCTTTGTTGAAAACACTATAATCCACCATTAGTTTGGACATGCATATATGTTGTTTAAATGAATGTTTCATGTCACTTTTTTGTATGGTTTGGTGGACCTAGTCCTGAAGAATGGAAAACACTACTATTAATTACATACATCAACTCCTTTTGACTTTTATTACATCCTAAGGATTATTAATTAGAAAAAAATGCAAACATTATAAGTTACATTACATTACTTTAATTTGACGGACGTTTTTATCCAAAGCAACTTACAATGCAAGGAAACACTCAAGTTTCAGGACAGAGAGTGGTAAGTGCTAAAATCTTTATGTAGGAGTAGTGCAAAGTCTAGTTAAAAGTCAACCAGGGTTTTATAGAGTTTAAGGGTTAAGTGAGCTCACTGCCCAAAATGTCTAACCCTGTTCCTGAAACCTATTTACTTCCCTTCTGGACAATATCCAGTGTGCCATAATTCTCATCATGTATCACATCTTGTTTTATAAAACAAGATCATGACGAGACTCAGTCAGAGACCCAAGACCCACCTCACTGTCTTAGCCCTCCAGTCACTGCTTTGCCAGCCACTTTTTTATACAGTGGAATATTAGAATAGTAGGTCATCCAGGTACCCTTCACATACTGGAGAAGTTTATCTTGTTCACTTACTGCATATGCCTTACTTTTTGGCACAAATCTTGATTAATTCCTGCTCATCATGTGACCTCTTGGTTTTCTACTCCCTTAAGCCGATATGTTTCAGTAATTGTTGCACCACATTGATTATATTATCAATTGACTGATTTAGCCATTATTTGGATGCTCTATCATAACCATATATACAATATACAACATTTATTTTTACTTCATAAACATAAAAATAGTAATTGCAAACATGAGCATCAGTGAAATGTGCTGTTGTTGATTTCCTCCCTTTTATGTCATATACACAAAATACTTGAGTGCTAAAAGAGTTCTGTAATGTTCAGACTGCTAAGCATGGCTTTATATTGACCTGCAGACATCCTGTTTATTATTGCACAGTAATCACTAAACACTGATTTATTGAGAGTGTAAATTTTAATCAGGTTTTTATTTATTGAACAGCCCTATTTAATACACAAGTGTATCCAAATTAATAATTCAAGATAACATTTTGAATATTTAGGCACATTGAATATTTTTTAAGGAACTTTTTCTGACATTAGTTCCGTGCGTTACGTCCATAGAGGCTACCATTGTTTAAGTTATGTTTGGTTCTTAAAGTTAAGTTATATATTCTGTATGATCACAGTGTCAAGATTCATGTTGTCTTAGTCATCTTCTGTGTCTTGGTTTTGGAGTTTATGTTTCTTTGTGTTTTGGCCATCGAGCCTTATTTGTGTTCTTCTTGTTGTAATTAAAAGTCAAAGAGAAATGGAACCCTACATTTGCGCCTCACTATCCAAGCCCCCCGTGACACTGTACATGTATTCTGTAAAAGTGGAGTGTCTCTGCAATTTGTGTGCTCAACAAAATCTTAACAGCCCAAAAAAATTGGTTCATATTCATAAGTGCAGCCAAGTGCGCCCTGTGCTGAAAAGCCCATTGGTGCTGGGTGAGTCCAGAACACAGATGGCCTTTCACAAGCGCATTGTCTCAGCAAGCACATCTGCTGGTTCTCCTTAACCCTGACAACTTTGCTTTGTTGTCTTTGGCGTGAATTCAAATGTTCGCACCCCTCCAAAAAGCAGACATAATGATCCTGTCTTATCCATATAGCTATTTAATTGACCTTCATAAAACCCAGAGAAGATAAAATTTCTTGTTGAGTTAGCTAAACAAGTCGGCTTTCGTGGTACCTGCAAGATTAAAGTCTTCTCTTGCTTAATAAGTTCTAATTAATTTATCTATGTTGCAAAACTCATTGGCTGGTGACCATCCAGGTGCGTTTCAGGGCATGTGTAAAATATGCAGGTTCTCTTTTAACCAACTGGTTTCTTAATGTGAGGCTTCTGCAAAAATAGCACATGCACAGAACTGAACACCTTTCTTGTTTCCTCACAAGCTCTACATTTTTCTACTGAAACAAGTACTATTTATGTACCGAAATCACAATTTGAAAGAGTGCAATTTTTTAATAGTAAAAACCGCAATTATTAATAAAAGACTTTCTTGCACACGTTATTTATAATTAACAAAACAATTATCACAAGTACTTTCGATTCTGTTGTCCGAAATGTAAAGTAGAAAATAGCAAGACATTAAATAGGAGCTTGTCTGTAGACCAAACAAAAGCAGCCAAACATCCAGGTACCCATGTACAGAACAAGTCGGCCATAGATAAGTAACACTGGCACGCTAAATTCAGGGTTTGAGCCAGAAAAAGACAGATAAGGCAGCAGATATTTGTCATTGTCAATGAAATTCCCAAAAAGGACTTCGATAAGGTTTAATAAATTCACCACGAGACGTAATGAAAGTATAAAAGAAAGATTTTTTATTATATTGCAGCAAGGGAACAAGTCTGAGAGCCAGAGTTGTTCTGAAAAACTAAGCGTGTGCTTTCCAGTTTATACAGCAGTAAGCAATGTGTGAACGTAACATAGTTGTCATTAGGTTAGTCAAAACAAAAGTGTGTATCTTCTCCGTTCCCGGACACTTCCAGCTGCATCGCTCCATCCTTCTATCAGAGATACAGAGAAGACAGTCCTCACAGAGAACATATAAGACAGAGAGGTTACAGGATTATAAAACTCAAAGGTT
>JBBPCW010000147.1:7554227-7575120 GCA_037974425.1 Phenacogrammus interruptus
ACTAATATATATGAACTTTAATAACAATAATGATTTAATATGAAAGAAACTTTATTAAGGATAACATTTCTCCAACAGTCATGTTGTTATTTTGATTGTTTGCAGAGTCATCAGTTATCATTATCTCTTTCAGGTTTGATGGTGGTATACAGACCCACTGAAATGCTTCAGCTAGACTTGATTTGTTCATCACAGTTTTTCCCTTGTTTCCTGCTGCTGTCGATATGATGCTAACACTGCTACTTTGAAAATACTGAGGTTTTGTAGCACCAGTCTCTAGCTGCTGTCATGGTAGGAGCAGATACACTATGTGGACAAAAGTATTGGGACACACCTCTTAATCATTACATGCAGGTGCCCCCTTACTTCCAGTGAAGGGTAATCTTAATGCCTAGACATTTTGGACAACGGCATGCTTCCAACTTTGTGGACACAGTTTGGGGAAGGCACTGCGCCCCGGTGTACAAAGCAAGATCCATAAAGACATGGCTGAATGAGTTCGGTGTGGAAGAAATTGACTGGCCCGCAGAGAGCCCTGACCACAACCCCATCCAACACCTCTCTGGATGAACTGCAACAGAGATTGCGAGTCAGGCTTTCTCATCCAACGTTAGTGCTTGAACTCATAAATGCTCTGCAGAATCAATGTGCATAAATTCTTACAGAAACTCATCAAAATCTTGTGGAAAGCCTTCCAAGAAGAGTGGAAGCTATAATAGCTGCAAACCAGGTCCATATTACAGTCTATGTACTTGAGATGTCATTAAAGTCCCTGTCGGGTGTCCCAATACTTTTATCCATATAGTGTATGTGAAAGATATGACAACAAAGTACAGTTGCTCAGTAGAGATTTAGTGTGCAAACCTTCAACTGAGCTGGAGTTCACCTTAATGTCGAGCTAACCTTCTAACCATCCAGAAGCTATTGTAATGAGATTTTATAGGGACACTCGTAACTGCATTTTATGTTCCCTGAATGTCCTTCTAAAGAAACTGCTTATATCACTGAGTTTTCTGAATACAGAAGGACATAGGAAGCGCTGGGAAACTGGATTTCTAATTAGCTTAATCCCAGGAATTAGAAATATGTTAATAACAGTTAAATTGTTGTTTTAGAAAAGTTGCTTGATCACAGCTATTTGTCACATTGGATGCGGTTTAAATTAGAAAGAAGACTAGTTTTTTGCATATTGTGGTTTGAATTTAACTAGAAAATCATGGTTTGAATTTTCTAGATTCTATCTAATTACTGTTGTATTAAGTGATGATTAGATGATGTTCAGTCTTACAAAGTGGCTTCACAGTTTCACAGTGTAAGTCTAGATATTCCTATATATCTATTTTGTCGACATGCAGTGAATTCTATGTGTCCAAAAGTATGCAGACACCTTTTATGATTAGTCAGTTTTTTGCAGCCACTGCTGACACAGGTGTTCAGTTGCAGACACAACACTTATATAATCTATAACAGCTGCACATGAGCCTAAGGTCACCATGCCCAATGCCAAGCATCGAATAGAGGAGAATAAATCCCTCCCAGTACTGGCCTGAGGTGCCATAGAACTCCAGACAATACTTTTGGGATTGAGTTTGAATAGCATTTGCGATCCAGAAATATTCATCCAGCATCAGCACCTGACTTCACTAATGCAAACGTTGCTGAATGCAATCAAATCCTCATGAAAATGTGGCAACATCTGTTGTAAAGCCTTTCCAGCTGAGGCTGTTCCTGTGGCAAAGTAGAGGGCCAGAAAACAGTTTAAACCACTGATTTCAGATTAAATGTTGAATGAGCAGCTTCCCCAAACTTTAAAAATAGAAAGTATTTGAATAATTTCTACCATTTAAACTTGTACCGTCACTTACTGTGTGCAGAGTTTTATATGAAATAAGGGAGACAGATTTAGACACAGCAGCTTGCATCCTACATTTGAGAAATATGGTGAAACAAAGATGTCATTGAGAACCTTAAAAGAGCACACAGCAGCAAGACAGTAAACAATGGCAGGTCACAAGCTCTGAGGAGACTTCGGCAAAGAGGGGCTTGGATCACTGAGATAGACAAACTATCTGAAAGAAGTACAGGATTTAACCCTGAGTTTATTTATTACTGTGTCATATATTCTGCATACCCATGCTAGACTTAATTCATCAGATATGTACACTATGGACAAATGTATTGGGACATCTGACCACTACACCAACAAGGGCTTTAATGATCTTGCATTCAGATACACAGACTTTGCTTCTACAGTTTACATTCTTATTGAAAGGCTTTTCTGTGGGTATTTGTGTCCATTCATTCTGTAGAGCATTTATTAGCTCAGGCACCGATGTTGGACAAGAAGACCTGGCTCTCTGTTCCAGTTCATCCCAAAGGTGTTGGGTGGGATTGAGGTCTGGGCTCTGTGTGGACCATTCAAGTTCTTCCACACTAAACTCATCCAGTCATGTCTTTATGGAGCTTGCTTTGTGTGCTGGGGCACAGTCATGCTGGAATAGAAAAGGGGCCTTTTCCACAAACTGTGGCCACGTGGTTGGAAGCATAGTGTTGCCCTTAACTGGAAGTAAGGGGCATAGCCCAAACCCTGAGAAACAGGTGTGTCCCAATACTTTTGTCTATGTAGTCTATAGATGTTCTATGTAACTTGGGTCACCTTCACGCTGTCAAATGCAAGGATAATTGTGAGCCTCTTTTGGAGTATTAATGCTTTTGAACCCTATGTGTTTCTGCAGCTTGTGACTGGTGTGTGGCAAGGTGGATACAATTTCTTTTGCCAAGATACTCACAGCGCAGGAGAGGCAGACGACAAGGTAAAACAAGCTCAAGCATGCTTTTCCACATGAATAACTTTTCGTCAATTTAGTCACACCCTGTGCTATGTAATGTGGGTCTTATTGTAATGTCTTATTGCACAATATACCTCAGTATCGCTCATATCCTACCTAGGTAATATTTTCCACGTATGCATTTTGCCAGCCAGGAGGCATGAGTTGGATGCCAATTTCATTGCGTCACTCATTACATAGTACGAAAGCTTATAGTTAGAGTGCCCAAATAGTGCTGTGAACCTTGACCTGAACACCTCATCGAACAAGCCAGCTTGGCAATACACACAGAGGGTCATCAAGTGTGCTTTGGTAGCAGCAAACACAAAGAATTTATGCTCCCTTCAACACTGCAGTAATGTTGAGATAAGAAGATCTATTAATGCGGCCCCAACAGCCTTCAATACCTGTGCATTTTTAGAGACTGTAAAGTGAGCCAGGGACTGAAGGTGACTGTAGAGTTGTGCCTCTGATTTTATTCATTTATTTTTATTATCCACAGGGGCTGTGTTGATTTGTTGCTTAATCAAGATTTCTTGATTTTAAAATCCATGAATTCAAATATAATGTCTTGGTGACTCAGTAATGAGTAGTTAGTAGTCGGCATGATGATATAATGAATATTCTCCTACTGGTCTCTGTTACACTAGTAAGAGGACTTGATGTACTCACCCATTTTTATATGTATTTTTTGCCACAATGTATTCTGATAATCTTGTACCCGTTGGTGGGTAACAATAATGATATAATCAGATAGCTCAGACACCCTCCTTAATTCCCTGTTCAGAAATATTTAACATATGGAAGGAAAATGCATTATGATTTCCAATTCTTTAAAGGTCTTTCTAGATCATTTTTCTCTATTCAATGATTTTTGATATTTGAATTTCCATGCAAGATGTATTATTGTTCATTCCATTTATATTGTTGTGTATAAAACACCAACTACTAAAATAATCAGTAGTGACAGGAATCATGGGTAGAATATGCTGACAGAGTCAAGTAGGGGTAGGTAATGGGCGATATGATGATATGAGATCGTGAAGACGACCTATGCACTGACGATCTGCCAAAGCAGAGAAATCGTAGTATCGTCTATATCAGGGGTTGGCTACCCCTGCTGCATCTCTTTCATCCTTATGTTGCGGATCCCTGTGACTTTTGAAAGTAGATAATAATTTAACACTAAAACGGCGTCTAACTGGCTATACCTATAACGGCTGTGTGCGCCAATTGACGCAGTGCCCAGTTTCGCACAAGATGTTCCTAAGTTAATGTTTTTTTATGATCACATTTTAGACACAGTATTGCACTATATGTCATGTTAAAATAACTGTGTTGAATAATTTAGCAAAAGTTTAAGAATTGCACTAGTTGCCATTTTTATTGTTTACCATTTTACATTTTTTGTTCTCATTGATTTGTCATTCTAAAGTAACATTAAGTATTTATTTAGCTTTAAATAAACATGTTGGTAAAATTGCAGAATAGTTTCAGTAACTTGAAACATTCAGTAACTTGCAGAATAGTAAAAAAAATCTATAGTTACAAATCAGTATAAATACCATGATAAAATCTAAATTGTGATTTAACTGTAAAATATCGTTATATTATGATTGATTTGCAGACAATACTGGATTTTGGCATAACAGTAGTGGAGACTTACAGGGAAACTGCCTGTAAAATAGGTTTGGAGACATTAGATTTTCTCATTACTGCTTTTCAGTAAAGTAAGAACATTTACCTGCAAAGATTCTGTGAACATAAGACATTCATTTAGGAATTCTTTGAATATACTTATATTTATAATTAAGAGCAGATGTTTCCTATACAGTTTTCAATCTATTGTTTCCTACCAAGCTAAAAGCTGAATGCTGATGATTCACATCAACAGTATAAAATGTGTAAATTGTATTGCATTTTTACCAAGACAACACTTTCACAGACATTATTAAAAACATTAACCTGGTCAGCCTCTAATATGTTAAGATTTGGCAAATAGAGAACGAATATGTTCTTAATTGGTTTTAATTATGGAAAATAAGATGTCCCCAAACTCTCAATGGGGAATGTAGGTTATAGGTAAGAACAAATAAAGAAAATAGTTGGCAGTGACCTTGGCTTGTTTGGCATGACATGACATGAGTTTGTTTCTTTTTTGGTTATTTGTTAACTACACTTATCACCCTCATCCTGGCAGATCATTCATGTGCTGTGGTGGTATTACTTCTCCAAGTTAATCGAATTTATGGACACGTTCTTCTTCATCCTGCGGAAGAACAACCACCAGATCACATTCCTGCACGTCTTTCATCATGCCACCATGCTCAACATTTGGTGGTTCGTCATGAACTGGGTGCCATGTGGCCACTGTAAGTTCCTCAGACCGAAACAACCCTTGTCTTGCAGTTTTGAGAGCTACTGAAAGAGCTTAGACTGCAGTTTATGTGCTGAATAATTCAGAAAAGTAAATGCGAATGAGACAAAAAATGCAACACTTCCAGATGCTTCTGAAACAAATGCAGCGTTACATAGTTCTTTTGAGATTTTTTCTGTGATCATGAAGGTTGCAGGTCCACATCCTGACAAAGCACATGGATCATCTCTGTTTAGCGAGAAATAATGGATGATCGAACTAAGATGACAATGGGTCTCTTAGCGACAATCAGATTTCTTTTTATTATATTTACTTTCCTAGAACACTCTGACCCACAAGTTGCTGGGCACACTGCCTTATCAGTATGGCATTGTGCTAGACAACCGCAGTACATTTTACCTCCAAGAAAACGCTGAACCAAAAGCTACCATTTTGATGCACAGTATAAACACCAGAATCGGTTTATGGTCTTTAGGGAATGCCATGAACTGTTACCCTGGATCCTAGTTTACAAAGTATGAATGTGTTCAGCAAAGGTAAATGAGAATTGATGTTATGATGCATAGGGACCACCAACTTACCCTAAAGAGATTTAACTGTATTATGTTCTTTTTTTATTAGCCTACTTTGGTGCCACCTTCAACAGCTTCATCCATGTGCTGATGTATTCCTATTATGGACTCTCAGCCATTCCCGCCATGCAACCATACCTTTGGTGGAAAAGGTATATAACCCAAGGACAACTGGTGAGGAGCCTTCTAATAAGAATTGCTTAGAACATCCTTTATACAATATTTTAACATTATTATGCAAATCTATTAGCATCCAGTCGGGGCGGTGGAGAATCAGCCAACAGACAAAGTCTTCGCTCAAAACAAAGATTTATTACATTTGCAAAAGGAAAGAGCTATTTGCAACCCAGGGCAGTCCTGAATCTTGAAGTTCTCTCTGAATTCGTCCTTCGCAGACTGAAGAAGTGCTTTCTGTTCTTAACAAAACACCTAATCTGAACTTGAAAACATAATGTTTATGCAAAATAACAACCTTGATTTAATCACTGTGCCCTAAACTTGTGCACCCTTAATCATTAGCCAACAGAATCACCCTTAATATGAGTATAACTAGAAAGAGTCATCTAAATATGAATTGTCAACTGAATATACCGAATTCCTCATACAATATGTGATTACAAAAGAATATATGTATGATTGCGAAGAATATATGCAAATTTCCCCGACAATCCTTACCAAATATTTGCCTGTTATTAGTAGTTTTGTTTTAAATCTTTTGATTATATTTTTACTTATTAAAATTTTTGGTGTGCCTTTAAATATATAAACCTAGTGGTCCCTAATCTTTTTTGCACCACGGACCAGTTTAATGTAAAACAACATTTTCCCGGACCAATATAGAAACAACTAAATGTGTTTGTTTTTTATTCATTTTTGCTAGCTTGTGGGTTAAGATTTTGATGTACCGTATTATGTAACAGAGACAAGCGTTTTTGTTTTTGTTTTGTTTTTGTTTTGTTTTTTTCAGAATCTGATCATCTTTCAGACTCTGATAATCAATAAAATATGTTTTATTCTGTCTTTCTGTGCGGCCCTGTGGTTGGGGACCTCTGTATTAACACATCTAATATTTGAACATTTCAAAAATGAAATATGTTTAATACCGTATGTGACTTGATTGCCTCTGTTATTAACCTACACAATCTCCATCCTGTGGATACTGTGAATGTTTCAATTTATCCTGGATCTCGGAGAACCTCGTCTGGACCATCTGTTATTAGTGAAAATTAGTTTTAAGACTGCACTGCAAATGTCACTAAGAATTTTTGCAAGGGTTATATTGGTTAATATTTTGAAAAGCATGTTGAAATCTAGATATACTGCAATGCCATCGTGATTCTCCATGTATAATGTTATGAAACTCATAATGATCGGCAGATGACAGATGATTTGATTTTGCTTTCCTCTTGTAACAGGTCCAGTTTGTGTTGACCATGTTCCAGACGTCCTGTGCAGTAGTCTGGCCGTGTGGTTTTCCGATGGGTTGGCTGTATTTCCAGATCAGTTATATGATCAGCCTCATTATTCTCTTTACGAACTTCTATGTTAAGGTAGGAATGTCCCCGTTTGTTCTGTGATTAGTTTGAAAAAACTCACTTATCACTTAAATAACCAAAATCATAAACAAAACGCTTTTTTTGAATCACTGAGGAAGCGCTTGAGCCCATATTTCACTCTGACTCTGGATGTGCTCCAGGACCAATTGCAAAATATGTAAAGAAAAAATGTTTGCTTGTTTGGCCCATGGTGGCACAGTGGGTAGTGCTGTTGCCTCACTCCTCCAGGGATGGGGGTTCATGTGTGGAGTTTAGTCTTGAGTGTGCAGATTTGCATGTTCTCCTCATGGTGGTGTGGGTGTCCTCTGGGGTCTTTGGTTCCTCCCACAGTCAAAAAACATGCATGTCAGGTGAATTGGAGATACTAAATTGAGCATAGGTGGAAGTGTGTGAGTCCCTGCCTTGCACCTGTAGACCCCGGGATAGGCTCCGGGTACCTGTGACCCTAGTAAAGATAAGGGCTTACAGAACATTAATGAATGAATGTTTGCTTGTTCTTCAAGTTTTAGTGGTTACAAATCCTCTTATACCACAAGGTAGTGTTTACACCAGTACATGAAGTATCTTTAAGGTGTCATGAGGTGTGTCGCAAATCGTGCACTTATGTGAGTGCACTAGAATGTAGTGCCTAGTGCGCACAGAGCACTTTCTTCTCTGGTGCACACTGCCGTGGGTAAGTATTGTCCTGAATGGAACAATGATGTTTTGCACATTGCGGAAGGAGCGGACTAACATTTGATCACAATTCTCCAGCCCGCCAAAATATCTGCCGGCTTTTATTTACACAATTAATTTCCTCTTACTTTTATTTGCTTTTGTTTACCTTTACTACACCCATTACTTACATTTGCCTTCGTTTGGGCTTGCACCGAGATTGCACTGTTGGCCGCCATTATTCAACTCTGAAAACTTGTCGAAGGTCCCTCCCCTTCCGCTACGCAGTCAAAATGCTGTTTGTTTAGTGTGAGTAGCTTCCATCGTTTCACGCTGCGTTTTTTTGCCATTATGAGTTTTAGCTTGGTTGTCAGTGTGAACGCACTATGCACTAAAACAGTGTTCAAAGTGTGTAAGTGCACGAGTTGAGACACACCTTAAGTGTCAGGGTATGCTGATGTAAATAAATTTTGCATACGGGACTTGAGGGTGAAACATTTTCAGCAATAATTCTGACTAAAGTAGTAGAACGTATAAAGTAGTAGAAATCATCAGGAAATGAAATGTGATCTCTGTCTCTGATTGTCTCTGATTGCTTTCTGTCCATCAGACCTACAAGAAGCATGGGGCTTCGCGGAAAAAGGATTACGGAAATGGCTCTGCGGCATCTGCAAATGGCCACATGAACGGGTCGACTGCAGCAGAGACGGTAAAGCACAGGAAGCCACGGGCAGATTGACGACATCTCCCAGAGTCAACCCATCAATTCCTTACATTTCACCTATATGTAACATTGCTATGAAAGTGATGTAGGACTTGTTCGTGTGCCAGAAGAGCCTAGCATATACACTATAGAGACAAGCAAAAAGCTAAAGATATTTTAATTTAGAAAAGGTTCCTAACACCACACGTTACTGTTCATATTGAATTAAAGACCAGATAACATGGACAATATGAATAGGCAATATAGAAAAAACAAAAAAAAAGGAATTAAACATCCAATAGGTCCAAATCACATACACTGTCCTAAGCACATTTGACCCCAGACCCAATAACCCACATTGCGTGCAAAATGCTTCTGTGTTGATCAATGTAATCTTTTACACTGGCTGCGTCCTTCACGGTCATAATACGCACATGAAGAGCAAAAATATGCTTTGGTCCTTTTTTTTACACTCAGCTTGAATGTATGTCAGCAGTTTCTTCCTACAAACAGTACAGAATTCAGAATTCATGCTATATTGTGAAATCTGGGTCCATAATCAAAAGAGCACACAGAATTTAGCAGCAGCACGGCACTTAAATCTCTAGATGGTTCTAGTGTTAGGTTGAATTGATGAAGAAAATAACTTATGAATTTCAAAACCTGTTTCATATGGTTTATATGCTGGAAGATCCTCTTAAAAATTTATTTAATTGGTTAATTTTAATGGCACAAGTTATAATAGCTCATTCATTACTGAAAAAAGCAGAAGACGCTTCTTTTGACCAAACACACACAAGGCTCGTCTGGAGCAGTGTAGGTTTTCTTTGGTTCTGATATAAACTGTGTATTTAGGCTATTTTAGACTATTTTAAGATAAATTCTTGTTTCATTGTTGAGACTGAGATTTCAGTAGCTCTTGTGTGACCACATAGTCTTAATGTGTGTTACAGATGCACAAGAAAGCTTGTGTTTGTGGGGTATTGCGTAATATCCACAGTAACAGTGTGATATGCAAATGAGTATTTTGCACAATAAACAATGTACACATTACCTTGGTACAAAGACAGCTGAAGCGTATAATAACTTTTCTTAGCATTAGATGGTATTTATAGCACTGTAAATCAAATCCAAAATGAATAGAACTTGTTGGAAATTATTACATGATTTGATTTAAAATCAGTTTTTGCCGTTTGTTTTTACATTGTGATTCTTGTCCTATTTGTAGATTGTACTGAACTTAGCCATGTTATCCAGTCATGGCACCAGACCAGTGTTGTGACTAACGAAGGGAACAAACCCTTTGAGACTTATGCACTGAAAAGGCCTGACTCAGGAGACAGGATGTTTGAACTGTATTACAGCTTGTTGACAAACACAAAGACGAGGTCTAAGCACCGTTCTGTTTGATGTATTTGGTACAGGGATGTAAAATGAATGTATTTATGATCATTTCATTTTTCCATTAGCATTTTAGAAAATCGGTAGCCGTTCACAAGCTGTAGTCGTAAGTTTGGGCACCCCGGGTCATGACTGTGGTCATTCATTTCACTGTGGTCATTCATTCATTGCGGTGGTTGCTGATCCTGTAGCCGACCTGCACACTGTAGTATTTCTCCTGCCCTAACACACCCACTTTAGTTCAGAAAGGACTCGGTAATTAGCTGATTCGTTTAATTGGTGTGTTAGAGCAGAGCATGCAATGCATGGGTTGCTCTGGGGACCACTGCCATAAGAAAGCTGCTCCATGGTTGTTTCTAGAACTAGACACCTGAGTGTGACTTGGCCATTGATTACACTGACAGGATTCCTAGCCCTATTTGTGTGCCAAGTGTGTTGGAGATAAGCGTTCAGACATGCTGCGGCAGGATTTTGTTTTGCCCAGGCTGAATATCTACAAATTTAACTGCAGACTGCACTCATCTAAGCACCAGTGTTTATTTTCAGCCTGATTCTGACTTGAAGATAGCCCAGTAGTATAATAGAGAGTACATTCTAGAACTTCTAGAAGTTTGTTGTGTTGCAGCAAAAGGGGAATTGTATGAGGGAGGTTCAGAAAGCTTCCACACTTTTATATTTCTGTAACTGGGCGTGTCTGAGAGTGTCATGTGACTACTTCTGTCTGGCAAGCAAGGTGTAATTTGTTTTTGAAATTCTTAACAAATAGAGTTTACTTTTTTAATACATTATAAGCTATGTAGCAGAAACCAGTTCCAGTTATGGTGCTTTCGATATTCAGTGCTATTACAAAGTAACAGTCAGTGTAGATTAATGTACCTTCTGAAGTTTCAGAACACTAGTCAGCTGATCAATCTGAAATGTAGAAAAATTGAAATCACAATGCATTCATAATAGATAACAACGCAGAGCAAACACACTTCTAACACGTGGAGAACCATACATTCTGTACCACCACCACGATCAACCACTGGCTAAAGCCATTAAAATGTGGTTATACTTTGTGCCATTTTACACTCTTTCTTCCCTGCTATTGTGTGTAACCTTTGCCAAATGATGTTTAACTGTAGGCTTTGTTGGCAAGTAGTGGATTGCATCCAGTTTCCTCTGTTCTATACACTTTAAAACCCATTTAAGTGTGCTGCAGTAATACTGGGTTATTCATGTCATTGTGGTTATTATCCGTTCAGTTTCCTTCCTTTCTAAATATTGCCTTAAGACATAAGTAACAATCCACTCAGATCTCATTTAATGTTTTCAGTGTGGTATTCATTAATGTAAAACCTCTGTATTTTGAACATGATCATAATTTTGTCAGTATAATTCCGAATGTTGTATCCAACATAGCTAAAGTTCTTTTTTGTTTCATGACTGTAAAAGATATATTCCCCCAGTGGTATGGTAACATTCAGAACTCACACGCAGAAAACAGCTTAGAAGCTGCGATATAAGCAGTGGTCTGTTGTTGTAATTTGAATAAATAAAAGTATAAATGTCTGTCCTGTCATATGTTTGTTTTTAGTTCTTGACAGTTTTCAGGGTCACTGTATGTGATAACAAAATAATTGAATGATTTTATAGGAGCTATTTATAGCTTGTAACACACTGAAACACTGAAAGGTTTGCGGAACACAACAGAAAGGCGCTGATTTGATCCCCAAGTTCCTCAGATCTCAATCTGAATGAGCATCTATGTAACGTGCTGGACAAACTAGTCCGAACCATGAAGCCTCCACCTCTAAACTTGCAGGATTTCAAAGGACATGCTGCTAAACTCTGGTGTCCAGATTTCACATCACACCCTTAGAGGTCTTGTGGAGTCCATGCCTCGACAGGTCCTTTCACACTTCTTGCAGGTTATGTTTATAATGTTATATTTGAGTCCATGTGTGGGAGAGAAGATATTTTATAATGATTTGAACTGGACTATAACATTTTAATGTGTAAATTGTCTTTTTGTATTTTTGTGGCACCAAGTCTTAATGTACACAATTGTTGTTGTTTTTTTTGCTTGATTCAGAGAAGAAAAGTATTTATGATACCTCATTATTCCATCATCACTTTAGAAAAGTGGTAGCCAATACAGTCATATGCAACATTTTAGGTGTCTTAGTGAATTTTTTTTATTATTTATTTATTTATTTATTTATTATTTGGTTATTGTTTTTTTTATTTATTTTATTTATTAACCCTTATTTATTAACCTTTACTGGCTGGATAATAGAAATGTGGTCTGTGCAAAGGTTACGCCACATATTTTATGATTGATTGTTTTTCAACACGTTAAACTCGGTTTCCTATTGATTGTGAACCTATTGAATCAGTTCCATCAGTAAATCCTATACATTTCTGCCATCAAAACAAATAGGAAAAATCCAGGGAGTTGAGTCCTCAACGGGGGGCAGTTCAGTCCACAATTATAAAGTTAATCATGTAATCAATGTCTGAATGTGACGACTACATTTGGGGTTCTTGACATTCTTTTTAAAGAGGCATTCCTAAAGCTAGCATGGTGTTTGTTATGTAATTATTTGAATTACACAATTGTGTCCCATGACCTCATCAGTTTGACAGTATTACTTATCATTTTTGTGTTGCATCAGTGTTTGTGTTGAATCAGGATTTGGTATCATAAGTTGGAATCCCTTTTGGCACTCCAAGCTGGACTGCTAGTCACAGATCTAGACAATAATAAAGACATCTACAGTGCTAGGTAGTGTTAGCGATATAGCACTAACCTCAAATCGTCAGACTTTTTAAGGAATAACAAAGGAGTAATTCAGTAATACAGGAGTAATTTTTCCATGGGGGAAATATATTTCAAACATTCCACTTCATATGGACAGAAATACACAATATGGACAGAAATATTGGGACACCGTAGTCATTGAATTCAGGTGGCCCCTTACGTCCAGTGAAGGGGAATCTTAATGCCTCAGCATAACACGACATTTTTCTATTCCATCATGACTGAGCCCCAGGGCACAAAGCAAGCCCCATAAAGACACGTTTGAATGAGTTCAGTGTGAAAGAACTTGACTAGCCCACACAGAACCCTTACCTCAACCCCACCCAACACCTTTGGGATGACCTGGAGCGAAGATTGTGAGCCAGGCGTTCACGTCCAACGTCAGTGTCTGACTTTTTAAAGGTTCTGCAGAATGAATGGACACGAATTCCCACAAAACTCCAATATCTTGTGGAAAGCCTTCCAAGAGGAGTGGAAGCAGTTATAGCTGCAAAGAGGGGACCAGGTCTATGAATTTAATGTCCCGGTTGGTGTAATGGCTGTGCATCCCAGTATTTAGTGTACATCATCAGAATGGGTTTTCCTTGCCTTTAAAGCAGGAAATCTTGCTTAAGAGTCTACTGCAGCACTGATGTAGCAATGGTTATATTTTTTATTTTGGCCAGTGTCCCTTGATTCTGATTCTAGATTAAGTCTGCAATCTACCACAGACCTTGTTCCCTTTGAACAGAACTTGTTCCCTTTGAACAGAAATTACTTCTCTTTTTCTGCATGATATGGACAGTTTTTTTCACATACAGCCACAAAGTCCTCTTAAAGAGCTTAGCCAACTGACAGTTTAGTTTAGGAACAAGAAGAGAGCTTAGTAGAGAGAAAACAATTGAATGTCCTATTGTAAAATGTGACCTGTTTGCAGAAGTGTGTGTTACAATAGCCATAGAGCTGTTCTCTTATGCATCATAGGATGTTTGTTGAGTGTGTGTAATAACGGTTACTTGTGCACAATTGATTCTATGATGACAACAGCGTTTGCAGTAATTTTAGGATCTCTATCTATTGAATGTAACACAAAAATAGGCCATTAAAGATGACTTCTGTTAAAAAAGGGGCTATTATAAAGATGTTTAAACTCAGTTACTTACTTTCTAAAACACATGTTTTATGTACCTGTGCTCAAATCAGGAACAGTATTCTTGAAGACTGCTGGACACACCACAGATTTTATTATAGAGGACAATGTTCACAAGGTTAGCATGTGATGCTACGTCATGACCACCTGTTCAAATCGGCTCAGAGGATCAGAGGATGCAATTCAAGGTCTTGGGGCACAATGTCCCTTGTTTGAAGGAGATTGGCATCACACTGTGAAATGACCACTGGTCCTTCAAAATGCACAATTAACAGAATGAATGCCAGTAAGTGTCCAGGCCATCTCTACTGGGTCCTTCTTCAAATGTCATGACCTAGATCAAATTTGCCCTGATCTTAATCCCTTTTTAGCCATGAAGTCAGTGAATACAAGGGGATAAAATTGTCATTGTTACAAACCAGATGGTTTTTGAAGCCACGTAGAGATAAATTGGCATGTGTTTAAACACTGATTTTGGAAAACACTGATAAAAATCAGTCCACTGAAATCAAAACAGATACATTTCTGACCTTTCTAGGCAAAGCCTTTGGTCACATTAAGCATGATTAATCATTTTATATATTAAATGTCAAAATTATGATTTTCAAATCACTTCAATATGCTTCATGCACACCTGATTGGAGTGATTACAAAATGGCTATAGTGTTTTCCATAGCCTGTACACATTAACACAACTGATGAAACTCTCCGATAGTGTATGTCCACTTGTTACTTGTTCTAGCATCAGATCTTATGATAGTTCCACCGTGTTCTAGATTATGGTATGATGAATTAATCTGCTGTCTTTTTTGACTGAGATTGGCCCCATTTACGCATCAAAAACATGTACCTAGGTAATGACTGTATTACCTAATACTGTGTTGGTCCCCATCTGACCCCAAGATCTCCGATGGTGTGCTGAATCTTAATCTGAATTAAGATCTGGAATTCGATTTGAATCTTGGAACCTGGAGTACACCTTGTCTTCCTGTCACCTTCCTTTCTTAAATCCATTCCTGAATAAGGTTCACAGTGTGGCAGGACGCATTATACTGATGAAAGAAGCCACTGCCATTAGGAAATACTGTTGCCATGAATATATTCTATTTGGTCTGCAAGTACATTTAGGTAAGTGGTATATTTCAGTGCAGCATTAATATGAAAGCAAGCAACCAAAGTTTCCCAGCAGAGCACTGCCCAGAGCATCACTTCCGCTAGACGGTCTTCTTCTTAAAGGTTCTGCTGCTGATGTATTTGTGCCGGACACCACAGTACACTTTTAGAGGCCTTGTGGAGTCCATTCCTTGACAGGTCATTTTGACATCATGAGGGGTGCCGACATAATATTAGGCAGGTAATTTTATTGTTAAGGCAGATAAGTATGTCATGTTTAGAAAAAAATCATTGTACTCATGGTTTTAAAGGTATCCTTAAATATTACACTGTTGGGGCATTTTGTCTGCACCAACTCAGCGGACCTCAGAAAAAGGAACTATTGTGAGATTTGTCATGTGCTGGTAAAAGGCCTTTAATTCAAAATGATATTTTTCTCATTTTTTCCACCACTAATTTTAGTGTTGGCAAACAAGTGTAGGATATCGGCTTAAGTCAATGTTTACAGACACGGGGTCATACAATGGGAATAATAGGCCATTTTAATTTTGATGTAACTCTCCTTGGACCCTGCTGGACCTGCCACGGCTGTAACAAATCTAACCTGAAATAGTGCACACGTTTACTGTGTGAGGTCAGGTTAGTTTTATATTTCTTCTTGTGGAGTGTGAACAGTTTAATCATGATAGTCTACTTATAGATGCTCATCATAAGTGAAGAGCTTGAACCAAAATCAGCTTTGGATTCCCAAGCGGCACAGCCGCTCTATCCGTGGAAAATATAGAGCTTAAATCCCAGGAGTTTAACTGGTTTCTTTCTCACTCTCTGGTAAAAAAAAATCTGGTGACTCGGAGGAAAGGCATGGCCTTCACTCTCCCAGTCCTGGTGTTGTTGCATGACTGAGCTATGGGTGGAACTGGACATGAGAAAAATGCAATAATGATTAAAAAGAGCTTGATTTCGTCATCACATGTTCTGTACCGGACCTGAAATCAGCCCTTAAGCATTTCTGCTGGTTCCAAGAGTTATTTTTAGTTGTGCCTGTAGTTTAATAATAGTAGTTTGTGTTTCTCTGATATCATACATAAAGGATCCTAATGACTTAATAGGTAACCCGTGACTGATTCCAGAGTCTTGTTGGTTTTCTAATGGAATCTAAGTATGTTTTACAGGAAACTAGAGCTCTCTCTAATGGTGACTGTTAAGCCTATTCACAGCAAGAAGCAAAATCATCAGGTTTCAACTGCAGTGGTTTTAATGCAGACTTTGATGTCAACACATCAGGAAAACACAAACACCACTACTAAACATTAGACACCATAAAAAACTCCAGGTACCAGCAGACATGTTTTTAATTTTATCAGCAGGGGCATGTTACATTATGCCCAAAGAGAAGCAGAACAAGGTTTTAAAACTAGCACTAGAGAATACTCTAAAGACCATTAAATGTCACTTTAATGGCATGCCAGCTCTTATCAGTTGTAAATTAGTTTGTTGTTGGTTTTAGGACGTGGTCTTAACCTAATTTAGACAAATTGAAATTTGTGTTTTTCCTTGAACACTCAAGAAGGTTGCAGCAAAGATAAGGAAGATAAGAGAGTGAACATAGTCTGGGGTTGCGGGGCATTTGTGTTTGCATGTGATAACATTGTGCAGGAAAAAACCTTTGGAAAAAGAAGCAGATTTTAAAGCAACTGGGTACAGTTTAGTCTATAGCACAGTCCTGGAAAATCTTAATAGTCTGCTAATGCCACAGACCTGCCTCAGGTTTCAAAAAGGAAGTGCTTGTGTAGCTAGAAACATTCAATAGATGACCTGAGGAAAACAACCTTTAGATGAATAAAATATAACTGAAGAAATAAAGCACGCCCACAACAACCCCCAAAGAGTGGGGACAATGTTGAGATGCAGACCAACAATGCTATGGAATGGATACATCGAGAAGAACGGGTACCACAAAATCTTTGGAATATGGAGGAAGCAGCCTAATGCTTTGCAGTCTCTAGAAATAAAAAATTAAGAGTTTTCAAAAACATTTCATTTAGCCATTTACATAACATGACAACATGACAAGTGGTAAGTCATTGCTAACCCTGTTGTAAACATATCTACTGTCATACAGAGGTTTAATGCCATCATCACATGAGCAACATAAAACAGCTACCCATTGCCATTAATGTTTAACTATATTTCATGGATTGCAGCGACAAATGACAAATGATGTCTCCAACTAGGCCTATAGGCCTTTATGCAAATACTGAGAGACATGACACAATGCCTACCAATAGGAGTGAAGGCCATCTACCACAGGGTGTTGAAACAAATCATTCATTTTTGGGGCAAGTTACCTTGGGAATGAATATGGAGAGAGGCGCTCAGTGGTTAAAGCTGCCCCTTCTCAATTAATGTTTGAGGTACCAAATCTGGCCTAA
This sequence comes from Phenacogrammus interruptus, assembly GCA_037974425.1. Taxonomy (NCBI): domain Eukaryota; kingdom Metazoa; phylum Chordata; class Actinopteri; order Characiformes; family Alestidae; genus Phenacogrammus; species Phenacogrammus interruptus. The sequence goes on from JBBPCW010000147.1 coordinate 7,571,799, forward strand.
GGCTAAACGTTTAGGCACATTCCTGTTAATGGAAAATGTCTAATCAGGGGTTTGGCTTCTTTTCATAGATAATGTTTTTTCTCTCTGGACTCTTAGCAAGCAAATAATGGGTTCAAACCTGACCAAAGGTCAAAAGATTGGGTACATAAGTTCTAATGGACAGTGACCCAGAGCCACACAGTCACCCTTCCCATTTTCTTGTGGAAGTGGCTCTGTTTTTTTTTTTGTTTTTTTTTACTAGCTGGCAAAAGCTAGCTAACGCTAAGGCCAATTAATGCTGTTGCTGGGACCATATACTTTATGGAAAAAAGTACTGGGGTGCCTGACCATTACATCAATAGAGACTTTAATGATATAGCATTCAAATAAATAGACTATAAAATGGAGCTGGTCCCCCTATGCAGCTAGATCAACTTCCACTCTTCTTGGAAGGCTTTCCACAAGGTTTTGGAGTTTCTGTGAGAATTTCTGGCCATTCATTCTGTAGCATTTACAAGGTCAGGCATGGATTCTGGACAAAAAGACCTGGTTGTTCCTCAAACTGTGTCCACAGAGTTGGATGCATGGCATTGTCCTCAATGTCCTCTCATGCTGAAGCATTAAGATGTGGGGTTTTGAATGCCAACTGCTAGTGTCAACACTGAGGGACCCTTGAGGAAGCTACCATCCCTGCTAACTGCTCCCTGAGGTAAGTTACACTAACGCTAGCTTGTTTGTATTAGCTTGTAGCTTAGGGCCTAGGCTAGTAAAAAAAAATATTGGTTGAGCATCGCAGTTTCTAACCTGTTTGCAAGCATGGTGCTGAATTATATCTCTTCACCTTGTCAGTTTTACAGAATTTGTCATTTTGTATCATGCTTGCAAACAGGTTAGAAACTGCGATGCTCAAGAGTCTTAATGGTATGTTTCAAACAGTGAGGACTCAGGAGAGAAGAAAAATAGTACAAGGACAAGGACAAATGACAAAAGACGCCGCTTTATATTGTCAGGAATAACTGTGCAGTTACACATTAACAATACATGCATGCAGAAACAAGGTATGTAACTGCCAGTGATATATTCAGTGGTACGAATACATCACCCCAGAGTAAGCTCTTCCAAAGTCGAATGGTGTCATACGACAGTTCCACATTCAGTCACTGATCGCTTTAGTACCAAATATTCTATTGCTATTCTATATTTTGTCTATGGAAACTGCAGTAGACTGAAATTTAGATTGGTTGTCCACATACATATCTAAGTTACATAAATTCATTAGGACATTAACAGTACATAGCACTTAATTCCAGTACTTAATAAATACAAGAAATCAAAAAGGACAAACTTAATTCTTTAACGTGTTTATTTGGTTGTTCCAGTATTCAGTAGACAGTTTCCTCACGCTGAAATCCACACAGAAAAAACAATGTGAAAACATTCATTATTGGTGTAAAATGAGGAGAAAACAGCTGCTTTATGCTTCAGACAAATCAACACACACTACACCTCTTTGTTACAATGTTAAATCTGCAACATATTCTACATAAGGTAAAAGACAGTAAACCTCTAAGGTATTACCTATATGTTGCTATTAAGAATTCTAAAATCCTCACTGCATCTTTACATTCATCAGAAGCAGCCTCATGCTCAAAGCGAAGGAAGAGGGGAGGCGCGTTTGGTGGTGGGAAGTATGCGTAAACCTTTGGATGGGCTGATGTTCCACATGCATCATAGCTTGCCCTACAGGGGACGCTCTGAAAAGGCAGTGTAGCTTTTCACTCGTGCAAAAAACAACGGGGTGTACATTTTATCCAGGTCAAATGCAGTGATGACAGTTTCTCCAGTTGATCTGTGAGAGTTAAAATAAAAAAGTTAAATACTTTATCAATAGACTTAGGCAAATTCAACCACTTTAAAAACTGGAATCGGTCTTTGAACTAAAACTGGTGTTATAAACAGTTAATCAGGTGTGTGGCTTGTTTCTAAATGAAAACCTGCATCCACACAGACCCTCTGTGGATAAGATATGACACCCCTGACTGAGACTATTAAACAGCACATGAAAGATGACACCTATTAGCCCAATGTTAAGCTCACTTAGAAAAAAGCTAAAAGAGAAAAAAAAATGCTGAAATGAAAAATCATCCACAGGTTAAAGCTAAAAACAGATTACCTGTAGGTGATGTGGCAGGAGTGGTGGATCCAGATCAGCTTGTTGAAGCGTTGACGCCCCCCAGAGGCCAGCTGCAGCCCCACGTGGAAGGTGCGGTCGGAGTCGGGGGCTGGGTTCCGCCTGCAGAACCGGCTCCTCTGGTATTCGGACACCTTCTGCATGCAGGATACAAGCACATGCCGTTTACCAATATGTTAATAGTCAGATAAAAACTGCTCAGTTCAAATGAAGTCAGGACCTGTCAAAGAGGTCAGTGACTCAGCACTGCAGAGATCATGACTTGCTACCGAAGAAGCGATCAGAATGCAGCTGGTTTATGGTGCACAATTGTGACCTGCTCCATGTGATGGATATACACTAAGTCCAAAGTTTTATACACACCTACTCCTCCAGCATTCTTTGCTAAAAACAAAAATATTAACAGGACATTTGACCCCTTTTCTTAAGTAACAGACTGTGCTCTTTGGGGAAGGCTTTGGGGACAGTTGTTGGAACTAGGGCTGAGCAATATATTGAACATACTCAATGTTTTACAGATTGTTTGTGAAATAACATTAGTACCAATTAGTACCAATCACTTCCCACATTACCCTCACCCTCTCACATACAAAAAAATTTAACCAAACAAACAAAAACACACAACCTTGCAGTCCTTGGGTTAGGATTGTTTAAGTATCTAAGGGATCAATCAATCAACACAAACAAGAATGTTATGAAACATTTTTCAGAATGATTGTATGGATCAAACAGGCTAAATTGCACAAATCTCATCATAGTAATTTAAAAATACCTATCAATTAATCCAACCATTTAAAAATATTTATAGGTCATATGGCCAAGGCCTAGTTGGAATAATGCTATAAGGATTTGATTGCATTCAGCCACAAGTGAGGTTAGCTGATGTTCTGGATCACAAAGGTCACCAATTCAACTAAAAGGAGGGAAAAATGGTACACAATCATGCCAGAGATCACTCTTGAAGCTTAAAATGCTAGTCCTAGAGCATAGTCCTGGTCTTATCTGATTTATTATTACATCACATGCTGCTACAGTACAACTTACATTACTCTGGTCACTGTTACACTGTGTTATGCTCTGGTAACTGTTTACACTATTTATATATTACTCTGGTCACTGTTTACACTATTTATATATTACTCTGGTCACTGT
>JBBPCW010000147.1:7620491-7633594 GCA_037974425.1 Phenacogrammus interruptus
CCAGCCTGACGCCCGATCTGTAGTTTGGTGTATTCACCTGTGGGGGCAGTAATTACTCTGTCCAGAGTGTTTACACGAGTGTCATTCTGGTTTATAGTTCTGCATTGAAAACATGGATCTCTATTCTTTCTTAAAACTCACCGTTTACATTCTTGCTTTAAAAATCCTCCTGATACGGCGTTGTAGGCAGGAGAGGGACAAACGTGGTTTTTCGCGTTGCCGTACAGAATCATGGGATATATTCGGTCCTCCAGAACGCTAAGCGAACGCCATGGAAACACCATAGCAACGTTTTCCTCGCGTTCGTCGGGATTTTGACGCCAAGAAAACGTTGCATGCAGCGTTTATTTGACCCCATCCGAATGCGCAGCCGGCCGAACACCGGGGCTGAACGCCCGTGTGGACGCTCTGATTTGTTTGAATGAGCAGAAAAACAGGCGGCGTTCAATAGGCGCTCACCTGGCGTCACGAACGCCAAAAAAACGCCTGGTTCAGACGTCCGTGTGAACGAGGCCTAACTGCCTCCTGTGCCATACAATGCTTATGGAAGCAGGACAATACATAGACAAAACAGCAGTGTAACATAGTATAAACAGGATGTGAGTGTTCCAGAATGACTAGTATTACACCATAAGTATGATATTGCACAAGATGCCGTTAGCAGCACTGAACCACATGGAGTGCAAATTATCAAATAACAGGAAAGATGATCAAATAACAGGACATGAGTGTGCATGTCGTAGCATTAAACAGAAGGTAAAGTGCAAGTGCTTTTGAAAATTCTGAATGTATTGTGAGAGGTATACATGGGTACAACAAGGACAATACAATAAAGACGATATAGCAGTGTAACATTATAGTGTGAACAGGAACTAAACCTTCCAGAATGACTTGTATGATCTTGCAGAGGCGTCAGGGCAGTGTAATGTTTTGTTTTGTTCAGGGTCCCCCTGGTGCTGGAGACTCGCTTGCCCAGCTCAATGTATCTTCACAGCCTGACGATGAGAGACTGGCACAGTCAGGAAGTGTGTGTGGGCTGTCGGGGCCTCCTGCTGGAGGCATGTGACACGGTGCACTCCCAATGTCCAATCACAGATCCTCAGGAGATCTGACCCTGTACCCCCCACCCCCCAGGCTGACAGCCTGACGCCACTCCTGTCCCCAAACTTTTAGTGCGTGTGAACGTTAATTTTGGTGGATTCTGGGGGAAATTGTTTTTTGTTCTATTGACTGGTATTTTGTTCTTAATGTCGGGGCTTTTAAGCCCCCCATTTAGACACTATTTCTTTAGTCACTGTGGAGGTGTGTTTGTGTGTGGTGGTGTTTTTTTTTTTTTTTTTTTTTTTGTTTGGCTACTTGATCACAGTAGCGTTCACTCGTAACAGCGTTCTAGTTGTATAAAAGGTAACTTTTTAAAATCCTTTTAAAATGTCGGGTGTATATATATTTTCAATAAATATTTTTTCCTATTTAACGTCTTGTCAAATTATATACAAGCAGCGGCAGAAACAAAGGTTGTCTGTCTGTCCGATCGGTTTTATCTATATGCTGGGATGTTTGTTTTCAGTGCTTTGAGTATTCGTTCCTTATGAATTTTCATTAAAATCTTTTTAAATGTTAGTTTGAATAAAAATATTTTTTTCCACATTTTGTGTCTTGTCTCCTCTGTGATCCTGACTAAGTTTAACTAAGATTACCTAAGAGGTGGTTATGTGTCTGTGTTTGTCTTTATCCCTTTGTGAGAACCAAAGGTCCTCATAAGGGCAGGAATTTTTGAGAAATTCTGTCAAAATGGGGACATTTTGCTGGTCCTTATAAGGAAATACTGTTTTTCACCAGAAATGTGGTGATTTTTTTTTTTTTAATGAAAAATATAAAGACTGAAAGTGCCTTTTGGTTTAGGGGTAGGTGTGTTACTAAGGTTAAGGGTCAGGTTTAAGGGTAGTACTACTAAAATACATGTCAGTGAAATGTCCTCACTATTGCAGTAATATTAATGCATAAGACTCATATAAAAACAGCGACCGACATTGAATTAGTCATAAAGGTTGCCTGTGTATTTTAAATATATGATGTCCTGATAGTTTTCAGTGCTTTTAGTACTAGTTCCTTATGAATTTCCAACTACATATTTTTTATAGCTTTCTTTTTAATCTGTTTATTTCCTTTCATAGCCCCACATTTTAAATGCTTATTTTTAAATTGTATTAATTTCTTTTAGCTGCATATTTTATTTTTCATTTTTAATACTTTAATGACCTACAATTCAACTTTTTTTACTGATGCATTGTATCAATTTATTTTTGTTTCCCTTATATTTTAATTTGATTACTTTAATAGCTATTATACTACTTGTAGTACTACCCCATCTCCTCCCAATTCAATTTGGCCCACGTATGAAATTCTACCATTTAATGTTTACATTTACATTTTTACATTTATATCTTTTGAACTACAGTTTTTTCCTTCTATGGTGATCCATAATGATTTGTGTTATTGTTGCACGTGGACTGAAACTGTTTGCATTATTTCTTCTTTTTAGTCCACCGTTATTTCACCAGATCTGTGGTACAGGAAAATGTTTCAGCCCACTTTCTCACACACACCTGCGCGCGTGCGCGCCCTTGTTTCTTTTATTTTTTTCGTTTCTTTGTATCCGCGCATGCGCGATCGGTGTAAAGTGGGACTTCGACTGATAAGCGAAGTCTCAATTCCACAAAAGCTCTTGTTTCTCTCTGTCCGGAGTCTCTGAGTGTCTCAGTCTCTTCTCTCCAGGCCCCTTGTCTTCTTTAAACCCTCAGGAGAATGAGTGAGGAGTATGGACACAGACAGCTCCAGGTATGTGAGGACTCCAGGACCTGAACACGGTCCTGGGCTTTAATCATCATTCTCCCGGCTCTGTCCCTCTGCCCCCCATTATTTAATTTATTACATGAAATGTTTCTTTTTTTTTTTTTACTCTAAACATAACTATATTCATATGTAAAATAATACTAATAAATATTTGAGCCTGGAATGTGCCAGAAATGCCTTCAGCCTGTTTGACATTTTTCCTCATCTGTTTCTTTTTAAAATACAAATATAAACTCAGGGTCTTCTCTGACGACCTCTCTTTTTTGCAGATGGACCCGGGTTTCCGCCTGAACGGTAAGAACATGTTGAATTTAAACTGTGGAGCGTGCAGTGGTGTTTTTTTGTGCTTTTCTCTTCTCTGCCGTTAGTTTTGTCGAAGCTCAGAAATGGCGTCCCAGAGACTAAGTCCCCTCTCCCTCTCTCCCAACCGCCTATTGTTCGAATCGACCCCCTTCAAAAGACACTTGGAGACCCTCTTTTCTACCCCCGACCCTCGATTCCGAAAGAGCCGTAGGTGCTTTTTGCCTGGGTGACCTTTTTCCGGTCTCATCGCACCGCTAAATGGTCGTATTTTAGGTCTGAAAGTTGAGGAATGGGGGTTGAGGACTTAGTCTCTGCGCCATTTTCTCTCCTCCTCTGAACCGGAGCACCAACGAATCTCTGAATCACCAGTGAACCGAGTCAACAGAGTCACTCCTTTTATTGGACATTGGGGTGTATTCCAGAAAGCAGGTTATGCTACATAACCGGGTAAGTTCAATGGTAAGTTAGTGTAGAACTTACCCGGTTATGTAGCATAACCTGCTTTCTGGAATACCCCCTAGGTTTGCTCAGTGGTACCACTAACAGTCCTGTGATTCAAACCCACAACATTTTGATCACTGGGCCAACTCCTTAAACACCAGACCACCAGCTGCCATAGTGGTTAGAGAGATTCCCCTGCAATCAGAGAGCCATGGGTTTGAATCCCAGGACTGCTAGTGGCACCAAGGTACTCTTGAACCGTCCCCACACACTGCACAAATATATATATATATTAAAATGCACACAAGTTTTCAGTCTTCACAGTGCAAATGCATACCTAATTTGCGACTTCGGACTGTTAGCAACACCCCGCACCTGGAAGCACGCAGAGACGTAGACCACGTCACATGTATAGATACACACCTATCTATAGATATATGTAATAATACATATATAAACACACAGACACAAAGACTATTGAAATAGATGCAAGAATGTGAAATATGTTTTAAAAACACTAGCCATATAATATATTTTATGATTAAAACACTGGTCAAAATGTGGCTTTTATTTGGATATAATGAAGACCTCTGTTCATCAGAACACACAGTAGCTCATCTGGAGCTGTGCCTGGTTACCTTGTCTAAAACACTGAATGATTGGTTAGAATTCCATTTACATTTTGCAGCCTTCAGTGATATTGATATAGCAGAGACGGATATTGCGTTAACGATTAACAGACAGTGTATTGTACAACCCTGCTCTGGATCTTCAGCCTCCTAGTTTCTGGATGTTGGATGTCCTAAGTGGCTCCTCATAGAGGTACTTAGGAGAAACAATGTGAAATGCTGAGTTTCAGTGAAGTGCGATTTGTTCACAGTGGTAATAGTAGTATAGTATTTTTTTTTCCAAATTGTCAGCTTGTTTTGGGTTGTAAGTATCTACTATATTTTCAGCTCACGTTCCCATTCACCATACGAGCTGGTAGGTTTATCTGAAACCGAACATTTGTGGTAAACCGATCCCTATGATGACATTTTCCCGTGATTTCCTTTGTGCAATGAGGTGTTATAAAGTTTGCGTGGTCCTACATTTCTAGAAACATCCATATCTCAATCATTCTTTTCCCATTTCATTTGATCCACTCCCTCAGAATTAAAGAGGCTCCTCACACTTTTGTGGACTACTTTAATTAAAAAGACCAAATAAATGTGTGTACAGTTTTGCACGTGCCACTTGGCGGCTTTTAAATGGAATGAATCAGTGTGCCGAATTGAGATTCAAATAACTCGTTTAAGGAATCTGATTCAGTGAAAAGAATCATTTTGAACACTTCTCAGCTGTGCCGGCATGATGGAGGCAATGGAGGAAATAAAACGGATTTCTTACACTTGTTCCCCGAAGTAACCATATTTACTAAAACAAAAATATATACAGTCAGTAAACTATATTTGTTTTTTTTAATAACAATTGCTTTAATATTTAAAGTGCTAATACCATTGAAAAATGAAACTATCACGTTTGATTAAAACTGGGTTAGTTCATAAGTAAACACTGTTAAAATGTCATCTGCTCCTACCTCCCATCAGATTTTGATATTGTTTTCGTGGTGTCAATGCGTGTGTGTGTGTGTGTGTGTGTGTGTGTGTGTGTGTGTGTGTGTGTACATATACATACACACATACATATATATATATTAGTACTGCTATATAAACAAAAGTGCAATAACATTTGGTTTGCAAACACCGTAAATCTCCACTCAAGCACAAAACGTAACACTTTCAAAATAAAAGGGTTTTAAAAAACCTGCATTAACATGTGATAAAATAGTTGTCAGCATTAAGTAAATAATGTGTTAACGTGTGTGTGTGTCTCTATATGTGTATAGTGCTCAGCATAAATGAGTACACCCCACTACATTTGTCAGTCAACATTTTCCATGAGGTACTATACTACAAAATACTCCCACAAAAGGGGCCATTGATTGCAAACAAGATTTGTTCATTTGCACACACAAAAAAGTGATTTTCCTAACATTCATTCAAGCCCATGTTGCAAAACTGAGTACACCTCAATTATAGTCTTAGGAGAGAAGCCACACTTAAGACTACAACATTCTAATTAACAGGCATTCAAGGAGTCTAATGGTTTATTTAAGAGGTATCCAGCAGACAGGTGACTATAAAAGGGCATTACTTTACAAAGAAAAGCCCTTCCCATTTCATGCTGTCAGCAATGGCTGCCCATGGAAGAGAAATATCTGAGAAAATCTAAGAAAGGAAATCATTACTTTACACAAAAAAGGTGTGGCCTACAAGAAGATCAGCAAAGCTTTACATATCAGTCAAAATACTGTAGCCAACAGGATCCAAAAATTTAAGAAAGATGGAAGTGCAATCATCTTACAGAGACATCAGGCTGTCCACAGAAGTTAACATCTCGACAGGAGCGTCTTCTGATGAGACAGGAGTGTCTTCCGATGAGAAGGGTTGAAGAAAATCGCCATGCAAAGTCACTGCAGTTAGCTAAAGCAGTAGAAAGCCAAACTGGAGTGACCGTTTCCCGTGACACCATACGGTGCACACTGCAGAGGAATGGCATGCATGGGTCCACGAAGGAATCTTCTCCCAAAGGCCATGCACAAAAAAAGCACGCCTAGATTTTGCTAGGGCCCATGCTGAAAAAGATGAAGACTACTGGGACTATATACTCTGGAGTGATGAGACAAAGATCACTGTTTTTGGAACTAATGGTTTTAAAACTGCACAGCATCGTAAAGGTGAGGATTTAAAAGAATAATGCATGGTGCCTACAGTGAAACATGGTGGTGGCAGTGTCCTTATGTGGGGCTGCATGAGTGCTGCTGGTGTTGAGGAGCTGCATTTCATTGTTGGTATCATGAACTCAACAATGTACTGCTCTATACTGAAGGAGAAGATGCTGCCATCACTCGGTGCACTTGGTCGTCGTGCTCTTTTCCAACACGACAATGATCCAAAACACACATCTAAAGCTACTGTTGCATTTCTGTAGAAGAACAGGGTGAAGGTGATTGAATGGCCAAGTATGTCTCCTGATCTGAACCCCATCGAACACCTGTGGGGAATTCTGAAGTGACAAGTTGAGCATCACTCTCCATCCAGCATCCAGGCTCTAAAAGACGTTATTCTTGAAGAATGGAAAATGATCGATGGGGCAATATGTCGCCAACTTGTTCATTCCATGCCCAGAAGACTTGGTACTGTCCTTAAAAATCACAGTGCTCATACAAAATACTGGATGTAGTCAACCAATTTGAGTGAAACTGAAGATTTTGAGATCTAAGTTAATTATTAACCTTAATTTCATGTTATGGAGTTAAATAAGTGGTCAATAAAATTCAGCCTTGTGAAAAGTTTGGAGATTGTTTTTTGTTCATTGAGCTACTGATTCAATTTTTACTTTTTAAAGGGGGTGTACTCATTTATGCTGAGCACTGTATATGTGTGTGTGTGTGTATGTATATATATATTAGTGGTGGGCTGTTATTGACGTTAACGTGCTGCGTTAATGTGAGACTTATCGGGCAATAAAAAAAATATCGCTGTTAATCTATTCACAAAGTTGGGTTGGGAGCTGGGTCTATACTACGCAAGCTATGATGACTTTCACCTTGATATTGTAGCACGGATGTATACCTAGCCGAAATGCACTGTAGGGGGTGAGAACGAACCTGTGTGTATGCCTACTGTAAAATTACCACATCAAACGTGACGTACTAACATGGATGCAGCTATGAAGCCGCCAGGTTAACTTCAGGGAAAATGTATTTTTAAGAAGCTTCCCAATGGAAATTTCGACAAAACTAAGGTTGCTTGCACCTTGTGCAATTCAGAATTAGTTTACTGTAGGAGTCAAAGACTTACTTTGTTATTATTTGGGTAGCACACATATTCTGAATGCTATTTAGATTAGATCAAATGAGCCATTTAGATTAAAATGAGCCATTTAGATTAGATCTAAATTAATTCCAAGATTACAGTGAGATTAATCTAGATGAAAAAAGTTATCTATGACCACCACCAATACACACACACATATATATATATATATATACATATATGTATATACACACACACATACATACATACATACATACATACATACATACATACAGTAATCCCCCAGTTTTATGTGGAAATCCCCACAATAACGCGGAAACATATCTCACCGGGGAAAAGAGGCGAATACGGGTTTACCTTCACATTTACTTTAAGGGTAATACATTAAACTGAGTTTTAAATGACAAAGTGTTCTAGGAGCATATTTGGGGGTATATTTAGGGTTTACACGCATTTTTTGTTTTTACCAAAACAACAATGCGGTTTTTCACTACACGCATGTGCTCTTGGAACGTAACTTGGATTACTATATATATATGTTATATAGTTACTATATAACAGTCAACTTATCTATCAACAAGTTGAGTCGAATAGTCATTTGATGACGTTATTGCAGCGGAGGAACACAGGTGTCCAATATTTAGCAGTTATTATTATTCTCTGTAACAGTCAACACAACAAATAAAACAAAACAAAGGATGCCTTGAAGTTTCTGGTATATTTAAGTGTATAACAAAGAGTGGGAACAGCCACTCTGAACTCTGAGGGGGCGTCGACTAGTATATACACATGTAGAGAGAGAGAGGCGCACGCTCCGGAAAAGTCACGAACAAGAGAGAGAGGTTCCGCGTTGTTTTGAATATTTCTGCGTAAAACGATCAGTTTCGTTTTCAAAAAAACAAAAAACGCGTGTGACTGGATCCGCGAGTCCCAATCCGGTGCATAAAACTACACAAATATAAGTGGGCTAAGGGAATGGTTTTGGGAGTAATAAATACACTGGAAAGTGTGTGTATAAGAGCAAGGACCTGAAATCTGGGACTGCCCATGACTGCTTGCTGTATAATTAATAGAGCAGGGTTAATAAAGTGCTTTTAATTAGTGTAATAAGTGTTTAATAAGTCATTGTATGGCTCCAGTCTAAAAGATGAGTATTTTAATACTTGCAAAATATGTTGAGAACTATTGACTCAAAAATGATGTTCATACACAAATCTACATATTTGTTTGTGTGTGTGCATCACACTGCAGGCCTCAAGTTTAAACTATAAATCAAATGTAACAGACTGGTTTTCTTTATTTCATAGTGTGTAATAACACATTATTTAGCCATGAAGGCTCAAACAATTAGTTTTAACGAGACAAAATAGGGCTGTCTTTAGTGACTTATATTCACTATGTGGTGATCATGAAAAAAAAAAGATCACTTAGTTCCTCAACAACACACAATTCCTTCTGGGTTTCAGATAATTGGACCAAACTTCTTTAACTGGATAATGAGTGCAAGAGTCTTCAAAGTTGCGCGAAAATTTTATCCAGTCCAAAGAACAGCTAAAAGTTTAGTGAACGATGTGTTTACCTCCCCGGTCTTTAGATCTTCCTTCAATTGAGCTGCAGGGAAGAGCTGGACCAACAAGTTCCAAAAGAGCTCCAGCATTTGAAACAACTGTTTTGCTGCTGCAGGGAGGGTTTGGGTGCATGTTCTTCCCAAAAATTGCTGGAAAGCATGCAGTAAATCTGTGCTGCTGTGATAAAGGCAAGGAGAGTTACATAAAACAAGTGTAACTCACTGGTTTTGAAGTGTAACCACATTATCTGTATGTGCAGTTTAATGGATGAAAATGTAAGGATTTCTAATGTTTTCTTGTCATATGAATGTAAAAGAGCAGCGTAGTGTTTATTTATTTAAAAAATTGAGGGTAAGACCAATCCTCTGGCCTGTAGTTTATATGAATGTTGATGATGTGGTGTGTTTTATATGGGCGGCATGATGCCACTTCATGTCTCATACTGATAAAAATACCACACCCTCGAGTATCTGCTACTACTGATACCAATCCGATACCGACGTTTTCACTCTCTTGAATAACTAAGCTCTTAACACATCTGTCTGAATCTGAAATGCTTCCTACTTCCTCTAGGAGGAGCTGTGTAAATTAAGAAATTCCAGTTTTTACACCCCTGAAATGCCCAATGTGTCAATTATGGAGTTGTGCACTGTTGTGGCTCTTTGTTAGACAGGTTTTGCATGCATTAGGTGCAGGAGTCTGTATTTAAGTGCACTATGTTGGGAGTAAGGAGCTTTTTGGGATGCAGTCCTGCTGCTTGTCTGTTACTCATGTCCTCAACAGTGTTTAGTTCAGCTGTTAAGTGTTTTACAATATCTCACCCAGACAAGACAAATTAATGGACCTGTTCAAATAAGTGGACCAATTGAAATAAATGGACCAGTTCAAACAAGTGGGCCTAAACAAATGAATGGACCAAGACAAACAAACGGACCAGTTCAAAGGAGTGGCCCAAAAACAAATGGTCCAAAGTAATTAAAATATTAAATGTTATAATAAAAAAATTTTACAAAACATAACGTCAGGCGCCAACATTGTATTCAGTAAAATGAGGTCATCCTCAACACGTCCAGACAAAGTAGTGTGTGTGGGAGGTGTTTGTTGTGCATGTTGTAGTAGAACAGTAGTGTTGACTCTCATGGCTCAGACTGATAAGACAGAGATAAAGCCCTCATGAGTGTAAGGAACAGTTAGACCCCCATATCTTAACCTCCTCCCCCTTTAAAATCCGCTGTTTTAGCTAGTTTTTAAGGTTGTCTGCTGCTATCTTAGCTGTACTAACCTACATGGATCCACATTTGTAGATAACAGTCATACAGGGTCAGAAACCACATAAGAGAGTTTGTTGGAGATCTAGTGGAGATCTCCACATGGTTTAAAGTAAATGGGTGGTGTTACAGGCCTGTAATTAGTGCCATGCTAATAGGTCAGATATAAGCTGCTATTTAAAAATTACATTAGCCTCATAGCTCCAGTGCTAAAAGAGACTTCAGACACCATATATATCTGATCGCCTGCATTTGTTTGATTTTTGGCTGAGCTTTCACTTTAACGTGAGGAGCAACGGTTTGGATGGAGAAAGCTGTAGGTGGACGGATAGAAAGGCAGAGTGGAAGGTTTGTGTGTGTGTACATGCACCTACCTTCAGAGCAGCTTTGTGACGTTCCAGGAATCGGAGTCTTTATCTCGTATTCCAGCCATGCGGTACCGAGCCCCCACTGAGCACCGTGGAGACTCAGAGCATGGTTTCTGTGGCGACTGAATATGTGTCTGCACTTTTAACCCTCTGAAGGCTAGAAGTTTAATTTTTTGCTGTAAATTCAGTTAGTGCTGCAGCCATGGTGTGAATTATGAGGGGTCTGGGTGGGGTAGGGATGGGGTGTTTGGCACCTGAGACCATCTGAAAACCTAAAAAGCCGAATTTCCCCTTGTTTAGTCCATCCATATTTAAATTCGACAAACATTTTATTTCATCTGTCATTGACAGATTTTGTCTGTCAGCAGTTCCACACCTTTTCCCCCATCAACGAATATCTACCACTCATTTGATCAATTTAGCCTCGTTTCAGCCATCCTTTATCGCCCCTGTTTACAAATATTGTCCCCATTTATGTCCTTGTATACAAATATTTTGTTTTGGCTGTCCCAACTTACTCCCCCATCGACTTATTGATCCACTAATTGCCCCCGTTTACAAATATTGTTTAGTGCACTGACGATCACCCCTGTCTACAAATATTGTTTGATTTTGTCCATTTGTCCATTTTGGCTAATCATTCTCCGTCCCAAATTACCCCTTTACATTTAGTTAAAATTACATCATGAATTTTGCTTGCGGATGCAAACAGGTACACGTTTTCTGTAAGTACAAGACAAGTTTATTTGGTGAAATGAACACATTGGAAAATAAAACGAACATAAATTTAGATTAAAAGAACAAACATCAAATATTTTAAACATAACCACACTGCCCCTTTCGAGTGGTGTGTACATATGTATGTGCATACATGTTTGCCTATATACACACATACTATAACTACATGTGTGTGTGAGTGAGAGAATGTATTATATCTGTATGTGTGGCAGCTGCAGTGTGTTTGTGCTGGTTTCGAGGGCAGTGAGGGCGGCTGCTGTAGTTTGTGTGTTTGTTGCAGGTGTGCAGGTGCCAATTTGGCGTTAAAGCTGACGTGTGTTGCTCTGATATAATCATAATCCCAGTCTCAACCATCAGGGCTAAAGAAGTGAATCTCATTAGGAGCCTGCAGGGCTCTGAGAGAGGGGCTTACAGCCCAGGCCTGAAGTTTCTGTAGAACCTGTGTCTGAAGAGCTCCTTTTGACATTTTTAGAGCATTAAGGTATTTATCATGCATGACTTGATTGGATGTATTCATAACTCTAAAATACATCAAATCAAGTCATGCATAATAAATACCTTAATGCAGATTTACACAGTCCAAGTTCTCATAAACTTTATGAGAAATCACCTGAGATATTTTAGCAGCAGGACTGAAGACCACACACACAAACACAGTTTACAATTATTTTATGTACATTTTGTCTATGTGCACTAGTATGATGATGGCCCAATCGGTTCTTCATGAAATTAAACCAGGAGCTGCTGATGGAATTTCACAAATTCAAGAAACCAAGGAGAAACCTGGAACCAGATCTTATCAGATCACATAATATCAGTTACTTTTATACAAACAAAGCAAATCTTTTTACTCCTTTCTTGTTTGTGGTTATTCAAACGTTAACTTTGCTAGAAGAAAGACACTGTCACACACTGAGGAAAAATATTTTAAGCAGTAATTACTGTGATAATACTGTGTTATTCATTGTAAATGAGTATGTGAGGTTTTGTGGGCTGTTATGTAATCAGTCAATTCTACACACTTTATTCAGATTACACACTCATTCAGCCTGCCTCTCTCTCTCTCTCTCTCTCTCTCTCTCTCTCTCTCTCGTAACTGTGTCTCATTTTCTCATCCACAGATTCCCACAAACACAAAGACAAGCATCGAGACAAAGAGCACAAGCACAAAGACCACAAAAAGGACAAGGAGCGAGAGAAGTCCAGGCACAGTAACAGGTATGGACTCTTTTTTTTTTCTGCTCTCCACTTTTCTCTTCATCTTTTGTGATTCCTTTTGTGTCAGAAATCAATCTTTCTTTTTTTCTTTCTTTCTCTCTCTCTCTTCAGCCACACATGTTCTAAAGAGCTTCGCTCTCATGAGGCTATAATACTGTAATATGTAATGATACACATTGCTGTGCAAAAATGAGAAAAAAAGACAGTGACCAAAATGATGCAGAAATAACTTCCATTAAATTCAGATTAGCAGCAGCTGGTGGCCTAGTGGTTAGGGCATTCGCCCTGCGATCATGAAGTCCAGGTTCGATTCCCAAGACCGCTAGGCACCACTGAAGTACCCTGAGCACACTGCTCAGGGTACCTCAGGGTACCATGAACACTGCTCCCCCGGCGCCGTGTTCATGGCTGCCCCCTGCTTCACTTGGTGAATGGGTTAAATGCAGAGGAAGAATTTCGTGCTGT
>JBBPCW010000147.1:7702153-7713293 GCA_037974425.1 Phenacogrammus interruptus
ATTATTATCATTATTATCATTATTATCATTATTATTATTATTATTATTATTATTATTATTATTATTATTATTATTAAAACCTTTGACATTTCACAGGACAAGGCTGTTGGAATGATTATGACCACTGTGAGAGGTAGTTCAGTTTACATAACGTGTGCCCCATTTATTCATTGATAGTTCGTCATCCCTTAAATTCTATTGGCAGTACTTCCATTCATGTAACCTATTTTTCTGTGTAAAGTACACATTCGAATGAAGCAAATTCATCCATTTTCAGAGTAGAATTAATTAAACACTATGATGTTTGAGTAAACTATAATTCAGATGAATGTAAATTGTTAGTTTTGCCGTGTAAAGTGACATTACAGATTTACAAACATGTATCTGTCTTCTTGGGAAGAGGTACCGGTAATTTGCCATCGACACATACAGGCTCCACCATAGAGCGCGTTGTGGGTTTTCCGTGAGGCCTTATCTCCAGGCCTTTTCACTGGGGTGGGGGCAGATTGATCAATGACCCCTAAACGTCAGCAACAGAGGGGGGCCTCACTACTGCGCTCAGTTCTCTCTCTCCAAGCTGTCTCTTCCATTGGACAGGGCCTTTTCAAGAACCCCCTTCTCCCCACCCCCTCCCAAAAAAACCTTACCAATGCATTTGAGAGGAGGGAGCAGTGGCTAATATGCTTTCACCTCTTCTCTGCTTCTCCCTCTATAAGAAGGCCTGCCTACTCCCCTTTTCTTTTTTTTTTTCGCCTGCATAAAAGAAACGTCCTCTTTCGCTCAGTACTGGCCAGCTAATAAGGCTGTTAAAGAAAGTGAGAGGGTGCTGTGTCAATGGAGCCGTCCATCTCTGTTCTCGCTTTTTCTCTCTCTTTCTTGCTTTCACTCATTCTCTTTCTTTCTCCCACTCCATTTTCTCACCCTTGCTTGCTCAGTAAAGCCATCAGAGACTTGCTAGAAAAGGTGACAGCTTTGACTGAGGGTGCGAGGAATGAAAAGAGAAGAGCTACAGGTTTAGGGGTTGCGGGAAAAAAATGGATGGACGGGCCTTTCAGGAGCGTCTCGGTCGCCTGTCCAAACCTGATTTACACTGGTTTCATGCTAGTCTTCCCAGGCTCGGACACTGCGGAAGCCCTGTTGGGGAGCCACAAAGGCCCACAGAGAGAAGAAAAAGAGACAGGTCATGTCTCTGTCAGTGGACCACTGTTGTCCTCCATAAGGCTGGGTATCGAAATATTATAATTTTATGCTACTGAATAATTTCAGCACCACTGAGTGTCAAAAATGAGTCAGTGGTGAATTACATTCGGTAAGCATGTTATTACCATCTTCCTAAATTCTGCATGGTGCTCTGCCATGTCCTGCAGTCCATAAATATACCATTTACATTTACATTTACATTTACATTTACATTTACATTTACGGCATTTAGCTGACGCTCTTACCCAGAGCGACGTACATCAGTGCTTAAGAAGTCCACAACTGTTTCTTACCTGCATATTCTCACATATTCCCACATATTCTCACACTCTTTTATTGTTTAAGTCACACCCAATTATTTTGTCAATTGGACATTTACACAAATAGCAGTGTTTCTGTATTTTCTATACTGTGAGGAGAGAACACTAGTGACTAGCCAAAAAATGACTACTTTATAGCAAGGATTATTATATGTATAACAGGATTATTATATGTTATTTATGTTTATCCATATATATTATTTTGAACATAACTTTGTTCTCAAGAAGATGTTAGTATTAGGTGCAAGGATTACTCAGGAATATTCTAAAGGTTCAAATGCATGTGTTTTAGCGAAACACATGGATTGTGTTCTCATCAAAAATGGTTCTACACAGTAACAAAAAAATCCTGTGACTATCAGAACATTTTTTCAATGATCTAAACAACCATTTCACCAGACAAAGAACCAATTATCACTTCTTTTAGTGTTCATGGTAACCAGTGCCTTCACTAAAGAACCCTTGAAGAACCATTTTTTAATTATAAGCGAAAGAAGAAAGGAAGATCTCTCAAGGGCTGTTGAGTTTCTTTACTAAGGTGCTATTCTCCTTAAGGATTGTATACAATCAGCTTCCCAGTATTAACTCTTACAATGTTGGACTAACTGTTTGGCCACAAATGAACGAGCTGATTTTACAGACCACCATTTTCCTGTGGAAATAACACTAACACAGCAAGGCTAAATGTTAGCATTAGCATAGCCACATAATAGCTTTTATAAATGCAGCTTTAATGGTCATTACGGGGCCATTCATCTGTGTAGTTAATATTTAGTTGTTTGTGTGAGCTTATCAGTATGGGTGGGGAGTGTTACTAATTACATTACTCACTAAACAGGCTTAACAAGGAACAAGACCAGGCCCGCCATTTGTTTTCCCTCAAATCCAAATTTTATGATTGATTTGGTCCATTTGTTTATGATTTATTTGGTCCGAAAGTGGTCTGCCTGCTTCAGAGGAGAGCATAGTCCAACCTTTCTGAAGACGCCCAACCTTCCTGAAGAATCTTATCTGTGGGCAGGTTAACCATAATCATTACACATTTATAACTAATCATTCTGTCATACGTGTTAAAAAGGGGAACAAATTACGATGTGTAAGGATAATGGGTAAAATTTATTTTACTTTAGTTTTCTGAAATACAGGTGTAGGAGTTTATATTTAAGACAGAACTAGGAGTTAAGCTGTTGTCAAAGAAAAATTTATTGAAAGCAGAATTAACAGTGATTCTGATAACAGCTTTATGCCATTACAGTTATTGCCATTGAGCAATATCGAGTAATATTTTTGCCCAAGTGCGCAAACAGTTTGGAAATGTGGGTCTGTTGTGTTTTTAGATAGATATGGACATCTTTACTCCCTTGTAAGTTCTTGGCATCACAGCTGAGATTTAATTCTACAGCATTGGTGACCCAGGTTTGACACTGAAAGCCTGTTGATTTTACACACTGACCTACTTCCTCATTTATTTGTCTCTTTTAAATCTGATTCCCCCACCTCAGGGTCAGCCCATGCACTGAATTTGGTCACATCTGATGTAATACAAGCACAGAACTAGGTGGAAGTTCATTACCACAATCATGTGTCATTACAGCAAGACAGTGGCATAGTAGTTTTAAATTTCTGATTTTGATGGGGCTGCCTCTCATATTTTAGTCAATGCCGGTTTCTACCCACTGTCTAGGTCTCCTTATCACACGATGCCAGCACAGTGCGAATATGAAGGCTAGCTTGTGCTGTAATGTAATTGGACATCTTAACATTCTTTTATGTCAGCTAATAGATACACAGATACAGTATTTGGACATCTGAACTTTACACCATCCGGGACTTATTATGACTTTGCATTCAAATACATAGACACTAACATGGAATGACCACAACACTGCAGCTGTAACAGCTTCCACTCTTCCTGGAAGGCTTGTCACAAGATTTCTGAGTTCCTGTGGGAATTTGTACCCATTCATTCTGTAGAGCATTTATGAAGTCAGACACCGATGTTGGATGCGAAGGTCTGGATCACAGTCTCTGTTCCAGTTCATCCCAAAGGTGCTGGATGGGGTTGAGGTCAGGGCTCTGTGTGGACCAGTCAAGTTCTTGCACACTGAACTCATCCAGCCATGTCTTTATGGAGCTTGCTTTGTGCACTGAGCACAGACGTGCTGGGAGAGAAAACATTATTCCCCAAACACTGTGTCCAAAATAAAAATTTAAAAACATTAAAATGGCTCTTCACTGGAAATAAGGGGCTACCAGAATACAATAATTAAGTGAAGTGTCCCAAATTTTGTAGATATAGTGTATTGACACTGAAGAGATGGTAAAGTGGAAGGGCCATCCTACCTACCCAGACAGCGTAAGGTCATTTTGCGTCTCTTGGACTCTCAGCCATAGGTGTCTGTGGCTTTGCCAGGGATTTATCTTCTTTTATGAGACCCACACTTAGATGGTTGCACCAATTGAAAGCAGTCCTTCTCACCTTTCTATTTGACTGTTGTCATGTTAGTTTGCACAGCACGTGTCCACAAATCAATCAAAATTAATTATTCATTCTTTTGTAAAGGAATAATTGATCAAAAGTTGACATTTGCTAGAAATTTGCTACAATATTTGGAATAATTTTTGCGTATTTTTCACACAAGATCTTGATTTTTTATTTATTTGATTTGATTTTTGTTTTATCATTTTATTTAATGAAACCAAATGCAGCTGATATATGAGGTCAATTACATTAGACACACAGGCTAATGCTAGTCTTATTAAATCTAAACATAATTTAAACAGTACCTCTCAGGCACTATGGCAATGAAATGTCAGCTAAAGTTTCAACAAGTACTGTGATCAAATTACATTTCCAGAAAAGGTAATAAGGAAACCTTTGAAATATCTGTGACCCCTCTTTTTTGGATCATGCATGGAAAGGGTTACAAAATGATTTCTTAGGTGCTTGGATTAATGTTCTTTTGCACTGATTAGTCAAAAAATTGAGCTTTTTGAAGGCATTGGTGCCATTTAGTGTGAAAATATCCAGCCCTGTATTATAGTCACATATTATTTCTGAAATTCGTAATTATTTGAGTAAAGAAATTGAGTGAAAAAAGGTAACTTGCATCAATTTGAGGGAAGTATATGGGGTGGAGGTAGCTCAGTGGGTAGGATACTTGTCTCCAGACCAAGAGGTCATGGGTTCGAATCCTACCTTCAGCACCACCACTGGGTCCCTGAGCAAGACCCTTAACCCCAAGTTGCTCCAGGTAGACTGTCCCCTGTAGGTAGAGAATGAAAGTCGCTTTGGATAAAAGCATCTGATAAATGCCATAAATGTAAGTATATAAGATTATTCTTTTCTGCATTATCAAAACATGACCTTTCTATCAAACCTTTGACAATAACATTCTGTGTTCTAATCTTCCGACTTCCTGCAGCACCTGAGGGATTATTTCATATAAAAACGTTTGCCAGGTTATAATTAATACTTTGGATGTGAATGAGTCAGATCCTGTGCAGGATGTTAAACAAATGTGAAACTGGATGTGTGTGTTCTTGTGTGTTTAGAGCAGTTGCCCCAGACTCTAATATGAACCATAGCCTTATGACACGTGTTGGAGGGGCTTCGGAGCCATAATGAAGATCAAGCCACTCATCATAAATCCGTGGGTCAGTCTGGAGCACTTTAACTAGGCAAAGGTTAGGTGTAACCGAAGCTGAAAGGGGGTAGGTAGGCCAACAGTTTTGCAACATGCCATTTTAACATGAGGAACTGATTACATATTGATAAAGGATTCCCAAAAACTCTCCAAAGATCATTTCACTTTTTATTTTTCAGTTTTAATGGCTTTAAAAAGCCATTAAAACTGAAAAATAAAAAGTGAAATGTTCTTTGGAGTTTTTGGACCTGCTGGAACTGGGCCAGCATGTTAAAACAGTGCACCACTAAGTTGGAACACAACTATTCCTCACCTAACTGAAGATGGGCAGCTCATGTCAGCAGGTCATGTGTTTTAAATGAGCCATAAATGTCAGTTCAGAATGATTTGTTTGAAATAACAGTTCTTATCTGCCCTAAAGATTCATTAGTGCTCTAACCTTCCTCAACCACCTCAACCAGTCCTTGGCATCACAGGCCTACAGGTAGCTTAAGTGTGTGTGTGGGTGTGTATGGGTGGGTGCTGGGGCTAGAGGGTTAAGCCTCCAGATTCCTTAAATGTTTGGGCCAGTGGACTCAAAAGTGCTTGAAATAACTTGCATGCCTGTATCTAGCTTTCTTCAGGTCCAGGGTAAGCAAAGCAGTAGAGGTCTTTACTTCTTTAGTCCTTGGGGAAAGCAGTTATAACATTAAATATTATGCTTTTGTAATTAAATACCAGGATGTATGTACAAACTTTTGGTGATTCAATATGCACTATTTTAACTTCGTACGGCTTATTTCTTACTCGTATCTCAGAATAAGCAGAGAAAGTGTGTGAATCCTCTTGTTTTGCAGAAAACAGAATCACTGAATAATTCAGAAAAGGACAGACTTGACAACATAGAAGGTACTAATAAAATACAGACATGACAATGCTTGAGAATAAATGAAGAAAATGCTTGTTGCGTAATGTACAAAGTCATTCACTATATTATATATTATTAGGAATAGTGTAAGTACACGATAAAAGAAAAATAGGCATTTCAAAAGCCCCAAAGGCTGATACAAATGCCTTAAAGTGCTAAATTAAAGTGATGGGCTAAACCAGTTTAGTGTGCACAGCAACTAATAATTTTTATGCATTCTTATCTGCTATATATCAATTACATTCTCTAACATTAGTGTCTCATTGTAAAAAGCCTAATAATGCAGACATTGAATAGAATGTTTTACCACACAATATCACTACACACACACACACACACACACAAATGCATAGAAACACACACACACACACACAAACACACAAACACAAACACATGTAAACACACACACACACACACACACACACACATACACACACGCACACACACACACACTTTCACATTGTGAAAGTCCCAACAGCATGCATGACGTTTCATTGTTAAAGCCTTAGAAAAGTTTTTAAAAGGCATTATACTTTTGTGTTACTTTAAGATTCCATAATGGCATTTTATCAGAGGATATGCCTCTTTTCCTCATGACATTGCATATTAGATGAACATTTTTGGAAGGTTTATTTATTGCACAGATTCCATGCTGAACCAGGGATGTCCTGATAATGCGGTAGCCTGTTCTGCAGGAAAGCTGCTTTCTCAACACTAGCCAGGCAGCAGTGACTGGTTCCCTGCTGACCTTAGAACTGTTGTGGTTGTCATGTTTAGCACTGAACATTTGTGACACATCCTTCAGCTTTATTTTGCTATAACATTTTAATGACTAATGTACTGAAGATTTAAATGACAAACTTGTAGCTGAATCTGGTGTCTTCCCTTCTCTACACCATGAGGGGCTTCAAGGAGACTCCTGGACCTGTTTCAGTTTTATTATTTAGCTTAAGCTGTGCTGAATTCAGTGCTTTGTTTTGGAACTGTTTTTGTTTCCTGTTTATTTAAAGCTATGCTGTGATCAGCATTTGTTTTAAATGCATTTCCCATCAAGACTAGGGAAACAAAACCTCTTGCTTGTCCATCTTTTACCAAAACCTAAACATGACGGTTCTTGACATTTCCAAGTTTTAAGTTCAAACTACAGGAAATCAAGCCATACTGATCACCTCTGTCTCGTTCTAAAATCATGGACAATACACACAGATACAGCAGGCTTCCTAAGAGAGGCAGCTCAAAGATTCGCAAACAACCCAGTATCCATTATCAACAGGCCGACCGCTCAGCTAATATGTCAGCATTTACTATTCCTTTGAGCTATTCCTCTAACTTTATCGTTTTTGCAAGTGCAATAATCCTAGCCAGAATACTGTGGAAAAAAGCCCATTTTTGTGAAAGAATATAAAGGAGCAAAGGTTAACAGTCATGCAGTTTTTTATCCCTGTTTAGCAAGATGCAAACCCTGAGTGCAGCATTTTCTTGAAATGCAATAGTGATATGTGGTCTGTTTCCCAACCCACTATGCTTGTGGTCCCAGGCCACTGATAAGAGCCACTTTATCTCATTGTTTGGTTGTCTGGAAGACACACTGTTTTTCATCCCCCTGTACAGAATTGGGAAATTACAACTAGTGAACAGCAGTGGGTGAGTGATACACTCTACTTATGCAATTCTGGCAGAAGAGGTTAAACACCAGGCAAGGAACGTCTCAACAAGATAAAAAAACAAGCCATGCCATTAGTCCGGCTATAAATAAAGATACATGCGAGAAGTTTCCTTCAGCTTGGCCTCCTTCTGATAAATGATTCCCTGGATCTGCCAAGATCCCACCATGTTAATATTCTACCGGAGACGCAAACCCTATAGACGCAGTCATACTGCCTACAGACCCCATCGTGTTATCTCTCCCATTAGCAGACATATAAACCAGCGCTTGTAAATCTACACAAAAACTATAGGATCATGCCTTAACATTACATGCTTTCACTGCTATCAGCAGATGATAACTACTGTGTGTCTGCTAATGGCTGCAGAGTCACTGAATAGGTTAAGCATTAGTGCTGACAGCGTGGACCCACGGATCTCTTCTGTCTGGACTGGCAGGAAACACAGTTAAACATTTCCAGCATCTGTGTTGCAAACAAATTGCTAGACAATCCCCAAAATGTCTGATCATATTTCCCAGTGCAAGAGACCTATTAGAGAACATTTCTGATCCTTATGTGTTTCTATGCTTCTGATTCTGGGAAGAACGGTTTCTAATATTGTTTGACCGTTGTATAACCAAGGTATTATTTTCATGTACTGGCAGTGGAGGTTTTGGAGTGTGTGGTCCAAAAAAGGGGTCAGTTTGTCACGGTCGCCTCGCCTTCCCCTCGTAGACACTGTCCTCCATCCCCTGAATATTAGTTTTTCCCATTCATCCTGTCTTTTTCTGTCTCCGTGTCCTGTCTGCCCTTATCCCAATCCCCCTCCGTTTCTCCCTTCCTCCCTTCGTCCCTTTCTCCCTTTCGAGTCTTCGTGTTCAGTTCTTCTTCTGTCACACCTGTGTCTCGTCCTGTCAATCACCGTCTCACCTGTCTTCCCTTCCCATGCACTATTTATAGCCCAGCCTGACCTCGAGTCCGATGTGTCTGTATTTGTCCTACCTTATGTGTTGCGCTCCTGACTGTTTATCATTGAGTGGTTCTTTCTGTACTTATGTTCTCTGTGTTTCTTCTTGGGTTGCAGACTCGTGCTCCCCCCATGTGAAGTTGGCCCTGTCGCTGCAGGATCTCTGATATGTGTTCCTCATTTTCCCTCGCCTGCCTGTGAGCAGCCCTGCCTGTATTTTTATTTCGTTTTGGGAGCGCGAGTCCTGCCTTTTTGTTTCCTCATTTGAAGTGCTTTTTCTGTTCTGATCTGGAGTCGATTGACGTTTATGTTCCTGTGTGCTTTCTGTTTTCATTAAACTGTCCTTGTTTCTGCCTAGCTTTGCGTCCTCCCCCTATTCCCCACCAACACTATGATACAGTTGAGAAAGTAAAACGCAGGAATGTTTTCCCATTGGCTCACTCAGTAAAGGGCCCACATCCTACATCTCATCCTATTCTTTAGATTTAGAAAGGATGTTTTGGTAACCGTACTTATACATGTTAATGATCTCTGTTGTAATTGCTTTTCCTATACGAGGCATCATTTATAAAACAATTCCATACTGAAACACTTCTTATAACTTGTGATGCCACAACCATCAGAGGCCAGCAGGAGCAGAGAACATATTTGGCCTCTCTGTGTGGGAGGGATGGCCCTCCCTATCCTCCAGCACCCACTATGGTGTCAAACAGATCTTTTTGGGAAAGAAAACTGAACATTTAGTGTTAAACTGTATGATATGATGTGGTGATGAGGTGGTCTGTTCTAAAATGTTTTAGATAAAAGCGAGTAGAAGTTGAGCTGAATGCGTAGTATTAATATTCTCAAAAGCATACCCTTTAAATACCCTCTAAAAAAGATGTAACTCACTCATTATCAGATGAGTTTTGGATATAGAGTTCTTCTATACCATCTTCTCATAAGAAGTGTCACAGAGTGGCCTTTTAACCCCATTAAGGACCACACTAAGTAAAAACTCCAGCCACAGCAATTTCTAAGCTTATGAGCAATGCACAAACAAATCTTGAGTTTTCATGTTGCAATACAAACAAGGCAGTCCTTTTATAGCTTGTCTGGAACGTCTCATACACAATTAGTCATGTTCTAATAAGCCCTTGCAAGCTTTTATGATTCTAATGAACATCTTTCCTCTCTCTGAACAGCAACCCTCCAGTACCTCAAGCCTACAAGGAGGAACAAGTGCTGGAGAACATGTATAATGTAAGCTGAAGATCAGATCATCACTCAGGGGGCAGGTTTTGTGCAACGCCTTCAGCATAGTGACTGTACCTGTGTTTGGATAAATCACAGGAACTTTGACCTAGCCAAAGTAATTATTTCAGCACGGGCTTGACAGGGTAGGAGATTTATGGGTCATTTCAGTTAGACAATGGGGATAAATTGCTTGTAGAAAAGTCTAATGTGTAAAAAGGTGGAAAGTAAGTATTTCCACAACTATCCAGACGGCCCTTCAAATAAGTGAATTCCACTGTTTTTAAGGTGCTCCAGTTACTGACACAGGTGTTTAACCGTATATACATGCTTTCTCCAAAAACACTGTCAATATTATGTGGGTAACAGACAGAATGTGTGCATATTTAAGCATGACTACACATTATAAAATATATTTTTATAGAGATTTTTATATACATTAATATGAATTGAATGTTGTATTTCCACTGTAAATATAGTGAAGTAAATGCACAAACTAAACAAAATGCAAAGTAGAAAAGTGAAAGACTGAATTTACAACTACACAGCTCTTTGTCCTTATGCAGATGTTCACAAACTGCTGTTCATGATTGTGATTTTGTGTGAAATGCTGCCTTTCACTGAAGTGACTCACTCATCTACAGAACATTTAAAAATAACCTTAAAAGATGAATATTATTAAAGTTTTTTAGTTAGCAACATACATTCACATCTGGAAATGCCATACCATTATACTTATATTTTTTATATGATTATTTCCAACATCTACTAATTACCAACATTTCCAATGATCTATTAATGTTAAACAAGCTGTTTCTGTGAGTGTGCCTTTAGAACTGTTAAGTGTGAATGACCTCTGTTATGTTGTCTGTATTGTGCCCGCTTCAAAAACAATCAGCGCTTCACTTTTTCACTTTTAGCAGTGAAGGGTGGCTTAGTTACACCATCCCTCTGTTCTGCAGTAGACAAGTATAGAGCTGTCCGCCCAAAAGTGAAATGAAAATTTAGCTAGAAACTATCCACACCACATGCTCTCCTAGATATAGATCGCTGTTAGATGTCTGACTAGCTCACACATGCAAGCATTTGAAAACACTTCATATGTCCCATTTTAATGACTTGTTTACTGCTTAGTTGTACTAAGACCGTGGTGTGTGTGTGTGTGTGTGTGTGTGTGTGTGTGTGTGTGTGTGTGTGTGTGTGTGTGTGTGTGTGTGTGT
>JBBPCW010000147.1:7720459-7731388 GCA_037974425.1 Phenacogrammus interruptus
TAGGTTCCAATAAGCCCAAAGAGCAAAATAGAAATAAAAATGCATGTAAAAAAACAGGTCGAGCCTCAGGAGGTTAAAGAACCTTTCTGTAGAAAGTTCTTGAAGGAACTTCAATCATGAAAGGTACATGAGTATAAGGAACCTGCTTGTTAAGGATAAGCAGTTATAAAAGTATGGGTGTGTGAGTATGAGGAACCTTTCTGAAGTCCACATAAGAAGGACCACATAATGTGAATGTATCCTTACATTAGTGTAGAATGTTTTACATTATGTGAAGGGTCTTCAAACCTCTAAAAGGTTCTCACACTGACGTTTCGAACATGGTTCTTTCTATAACAATTTTTTAAAAAATCTTTTGCAGCACTTTTGCAAAATGTGTAATAAAATAAAATTAGTAGTAAGTGGACATCTGTTCATTTCTGGAGATACAAGGCAACTGAGAAACGAGTGCAATAAGTTTTAATGTTGAAAGATTTGAAAGTTTACTAAACCTTTGAAAGCTTTTGCTCACTTGAGGCCTACGTTTAGCCAGTAGGGGTTTGGACTGAAGTGCTGAAAGACGTCCTGCAGCATTGTTTTGATAACTCCAGCTACATCAGCAATGACCCACTTCATGCAACCCTGAGCCTACAGGATCATGAGGGACTTTTGCTGTTTGCTCTGCGCAATATCTGGCAACTCGCCCTGGCTGCTGCTAACAAAAGGCGTTTGTGGAGCAGGTCGGCTCACAGCCGGCTGTCACGTCGCAGCATGCTCTGTTGGAGCAAGGGAGCCTGACAAATCCACACCATGGCCCTGGCTCTGGGCTCCAACTCTGCCTGCCTCACTGCATGATTGTGCAACAATGAATAGCAAAAGGCAAATCTGTTTCATGCCTTTGTGCCATTCCTCCTTCTCCTTCACTCTCTCCTGGTGGGTGAGCCATGGACCACCATGTCACTAGAGCCTGTTACGTATCTGTAGTTGCATCAAATATCTCTGTAAATTCACACATCCAAACAGAGGCTACATTTAATGCTTTTATCATTAAATAAAAGCACCTTATATTACTCCATACTATAATTGCCAATATGAAGTACTTGGAACTACTAGGCTGAAAACACAGTCTTAAATGAAAGGTTATGTTCAGAATACATTTAGAATAATATAGCACTTTTAAGGGAAACTTTTTTCATATGATTTACACCATTCCTTTCTGTTAGTGGTTAATATGTTTTATGAAAAATTGGGATGAATGAAGTCTTGAAGTTCTCAACTCCTTATTTTTCTCTAATCAGTTCATTCCTGCTCTCATTACATCCTAAGCTTCAGTCCAGTCTGACACCAATGATCAGCTCAAGAATATGACCACCACAGAGAAGATGGCTCAGTTCAATCATCAAGCTTAGTCGTGCTTAGATAAAGGTCTGGATCATCACTATGATGTATCTCAGGCTTAAGCAGTTTTTATCAGTTTTTGTAAACAAACTATTTGTTTAGTTCTTCTTTAGGGTCCATCTAACTAGTATGTCTGTTTGCACACCATGTGAGCACTTTATAGTGAAAGTGAAAGGGACAATCTGGTCATACATGAACACACCACAGCACACAGTGTGAACAGCATGAAATGCTTCCTCTGCATTTAACCCATTCACGGGGCAAATGCCCTAACCACTAGGCCACCAACTGCCCCAAGTATATACCCTTTTCAAAGTTGCCATCAACTGCAGTTTTCAGTCCAAGTTCAGCCTTGGTTTGTTTTTGTAATGTCTCATTTTTATTCTATTTAAATATTTTTTTTAAACTTTATTTTATTTAAATATTATTAACGAATATGCAGAGACGATTTCCATTCTGCCAGTAGAGGCCCACAGAAATGGATTAATATGCAAAGATTAACTTTGTTTCTTGTTTTTTTCATTTATCTATTTATTTTTTAAATGCACTGCCTTTTCAAAATGTAACGTAGACTCAACATATATCATGAATACTTGTATTCCGCTGTATTCCAGTCCAGGTACTGTGTGTACGGTGCACTACACAATAGAATCAAAACATGTCCACTTTATTTCAGTTAACAAAAAAGCCACTCAGTCAATATTGATTATTTAGAACCATTTTATAACAAAAACGAATAGATTTGTATTTACCAATGAGAAGTTGAATCTGAGACATGTATTATACATCATAAAATGTATTGTGGCAAAAACACTGACATAGATAATGGTGGGGTGTTTTAGCTTCATTCATATGTTTTTCTCAAAACAACTAAACCGCTGCATCTAATCCATCATGGTTTTATTATATCATTCAATACAATAAATGGAATGACTGTTAATGTTCTGCAGCGCTTGTCAAGCCTAGCTTGGACAGAACATGGAATAACTGAATGTGTTGCATCATGTATGTGTTTAAGGCACTACACATGTGTTAAGGCCACAAAACCTTAACTTAATAAGCTCAGCGTTCATACACACATGCACACACACAACCACCCCTCTTTCATCCCACCCAGCATGAAGCATCATTCTCCAGTGTGCCCACGTAATTTACTGTGACATCACACGACTAGTCACAACACTGAGCCCACCACTCTGTGATCAGACAGAGACAGAGAGAGAGAGAGACAGAGGAATTAAAAGAGAGGAAAGAAAAGAGAGAGAGAGAGAAAGAGAGAATACTCTCAGACAGCTTCTCTGATACCAATATGGTGTGTATCCATCCAGTGCTTTTCACAAGTGTCTCACGTTCATATTTTATCAGCTTTATTGTTCCCTCTTTCCCTGTTCTTTTGGCTGAGCTCCGCCTTGTAAATTCTCTGGCTGAGACTGGCGTGACCCGCACCAGCAGTTAAGACCACATTTTCCTTTACGATCAGGGTGATATGAAATAGATAGGGATAGGTGGGAAGAGCGTCATGCTGATCTTGAAGAGACATGACGCCAGACTTTCTCTCAGTGATCAGAACCCTACACTAACCAGCAAATGAGAGACATTCAATTTACATCACGCAGTTATTTTAATGTACTATAATTACATATTAAAAACATTTCCACTCAAACTGTGTATCAAAAGGTTCAAATCTGGACATGTGTTGTAGTATCAAAAGGGTACTTTCTTTTGCAAAAACTACATGCACAGTTGTGTCTTTACGATCTTAAATCAGAATAAATATCTTTTTTGACTCTTCACTGAGGCATGAACTGACAGTCTCACATTTTCCACAGAAAGTCCTACTTCTTTTAAAGAGAACTGATGTGAA
This sequence comes from Phenacogrammus interruptus, assembly GCA_037974425.1. NCBI lineage: Eukaryota > Metazoa > Chordata > Actinopteri > Characiformes > Alestidae > Phenacogrammus > Phenacogrammus interruptus. Next base: position 7,723,701 of record JBBPCW010000147.1, read on the forward strand.
ATTGCAGCAAAGGAAATTAAATTGGGTACCGCCAGCGTGCAGACCTAGGAAAAGTACAGAGAAATTATGCTTAAAAGGGACTTATCAAGAAAAACTCACTTTTTGCATCCTTCTTTGTTTCCATTTGGGTCCCTACTGCTCTTATAAACACAAAGTGCAAAAAACTCATCAATTTTCTGTGAATCAATTGAAAGATTTCAGTTTCAGGAATCATATGCTTCTATGAGCCCATTGTGACTTAATAATGGGAAAAATATGCATAGAACCACCCTCATTTGTTGAGCCCCCACCCACTAGATTAGTTGAAGATCTGCCATTTTTGTCTGCTAATTTTACAAGCATATGCATAAGACGCCGAGCGCTATGGCTACAGGACAAGTTACAAAGACAAGTCACTCATGAAGGGTTGTGTTCATCTTGCTCTGGGTCCGACTCGAGGTTGAACATATAGGGTGTGTGTTAAACATGCGGCATTAGCATGGGATGGGTGGGGCATGGCCAACAACAGCTTATTTGCATAAAAGTGACAGAGCCCTGAAACACCATATTTTTGAAAGGGACTGAAACTGCCAAGAATAAAGATGTGGTGAGATGTGTTTATGTGAGAGTGATTTTGTGTAAAGAACTTCATGAACATGTTTTGTAGCCCATAGACCTATCATAACTAAAGTGAGTGTTGCATAATATGTCCCCTTTAAATGAAACCTGGGTATTGTATCAATAGCATAAAGTCAAAAATACGCTAGAGGGAGAGCATTATTTAATTTAATAATGTATATATATTTTTATAAATGCATTGTTTTAAAACATGCTTGTTCATCTTTTAATGCTGTGTGATGTGGTGGTGTGTGGTTTTGTCTCTCATGCAAAAACAAGTCACAGCCACAGGAGTGATTTTCTCCCAAGGGGTGCTGAAAACATATGTGCTGGGGGGGTTGGGACATAGCAATTTTGTTGATGGGGGATGGGGGTGGAGGCAATATATTTATGAGTTTTCAATTTAGATTTAACAATCACTAAGCATCATATATCATATTTGTGGTGCCAGCACCCTGCTTCTAAAAAACTTTCAAATTCACTGGAAATGGGAAAATACAAAGCATAAATCCTGGCCTAAATGAAGCTGTAAATGAAAGGATAAGGAGAAAATTTTAGTAATGCCTGAGTAAAGTTTCAGCATGTATTATGCACCATATCCATTTTACTTTTCTCTTTAGAGATAAATGTTATTGGAGGCAGGCATACGAAAGAAATATAGGTGTATTACAGTCAGTACAAAATAATGGTTGTGTATTAAATTTCATCTGGTGTTGCTTTCAAATCTCATAATATACAGTAATACTGCAAACAGATATACAGCATTTTGGAACAAAAGTATTTTCTAAAGATAAAAATTGCACCTTTTTAAACCTATCCTCTAGAGAGAGAAAGGGAGAGGAAGAGAAATAACAACAAGACAGTTAGAGGGAGAGAAAATAGAAAACGAGACAGAAAAAGAGAGTGAGAAAGAGCGACAGAAAGAGAGAGGGAGAAAGAGAGAGAGAGAGACAGTGAGAGTGAGAGGAACATACAGAGATAGATTAGAATGGCACTGCTGAGCCACCTCTAGCTTTGCTAATGGAGGGAAACTGCTGAAAAAAACATTCCTCTAAAAGAAAGATGTAAATCAGAGATGGCGTGAAAGTTTGTCACCTCTTCCTCTTCTCTGCACCTCAAATGGGGAGGCCAAATTGTGTTTGTGTGAGCCATGACACGTTACTGCAGAAAAGACAGATCATTTGTTTGCTTTACGTTAGCCTCAAGATTGAAAAACAGCAACAGCGTCTGTGCTTTCCCACCTCAGCAGAATTGAGCTACGGTACCTCACCTCACACACAGCTGCTCGAGAGCCACGTGAACCCTTACCAAACACACCATGAGAACAGCACAACAGAACAAAATGCTTTCAGTTAAATCAGCTAACAGCACACAGTACATTTGTTTTTTTCCCTGCTCTCAATACAATCCATCAAAATGACAAGGAAGCTGCTTGAATTACACATTTACAATAAGAATCAAAATCAGAAAACTTTATGATATGTTTATAATAACTGGGTATATATATATTGAGCTAACATAAATCCTGATAGCACTTCATTTGACTGAATGGGAACAGTAATTAAACTGGAATACTGTGCAGACGGCAGCCAAGAGCTATTCATCTTAGCAATATATGTGTTTTTACCAGGATAAACAATAGAACATACAGTTCTGTGGGCTATCCTGTTAGGTGACTTTTGTTGTTAAATAGTAAACTAAGTTAATCACTTCTCTACAGGTACTGAAGATATGTTCTAATTTAAAAACATGTAAAAAAAAAAAAAACATGTCATTTGAGAAGGGGTGACCAAACATTTGCATACAACTCTTCGAATAAACATCAATGAAAGCAGTGAAACAGTTTTTTTTAAATGAAAAGGCTTGATTAAAAAAGCAAGCGGCACCTGAGTTCATGTAATGCAGAAATGATTAGACAGACTACTGGACTTACTGGACACACATAACATCACAATGGCCTGTTTATTGAATTGTTTGCCTAGTTAAATAATCTGATATATCGTTCTCACCAGACTTTTGCACAGTAATAAATGTTCATGCCACAGGTTTTAGATAAAGTACAAAAAATGCTGTCTTTTTAATAACAAAAGTAGTCGCAACATATTGTGGCGAGTGTGAGAAAGAGAGACGACAGACGCTTCGGATCTTCCCAATCTCTCCGTTTTATTGTCAGTCTTCACAGCCTGCAGCAACGTCACAATATAGTACATTTCACATAACATCAGTCCTATAAAAGTGATTTACAATACATTGTTTTGCACAAAGGTTTGAACAAACATTAATCTCGACAGTGGCTCCTGACTGTTTGACCCAGACAATTAAGACTAAAATACAGAGCAGCCCTTTTTTTGGAGCTTATGAATCATTTTGTCTCAAAACCTAACCTGGACATGCATAGAAGTCCTGCTCTTTACTGTAGCTTAGAAAGAAGATGTGGGAAGAGGTTTAGAATGAAAGACCCTGATAATGCAAGTGATGGATGACATCTTTAATAGTTGATTTGCTTATAATTTGAAAGGCACACTGAGTATTACAGAATTATAAAGGACCACAAAGCAATTGACAAATTATTTTTCTTTTGATTCACTATCCCATGTCAAAGTGGTTTGTATTTGTATTTGTGTACGTGGTATGTGTGTATTGTTCCATCTGTGTTCCAGCTTGCATAGTCAGTGGGTCTAAGTGTCCTGCGGTGTGTGAGTCTGTTAGGGGGTTCTGGGCCATGTGTCCATGCCTGGTTGAGAGGGGGGTTAGGCTCCTGGCGAGAGCACCAAGCTGTGACCATGCAGACTGTTACCCCTGGCCTGCTTCACAAACGCCTGATCACACAAAGCAAACAGATTATAAATCAACAGTAATGGAATATCACACGTGAATACATCTGTAACTTTGATAAGATTTGTAATATTCATGTTTATTTAACCAAAATGCAGATATCATTTCTGAGACAACTGAAGAAGGTGCACCTCCCCAAACCCATTCTCACTACCTTCTACAGAGGTGCCATCAAGAGCATCCTGACCAGCTGTGGTATGGAAACTGCCATGCCCCGACTGCAGAGCCCTTCAGAGGATTGTGTGCACAGCGGAGAGCATCATCAGCCCTTTACCAGGCCTGCAGGACATTTACACCTCTAGTTGCATCCGTAAGGCCCCCAGCATTGTGGAGGACCCCACTATCCTTGCCACAAACTGTTTACCCCCCTCCAATCTGTAGACAATTCTGCACTATCAGGAGCAGGTCTGCTGGACTGTGCAAGAGCTCTTTCCCCCCAAGTAGTCTGGCTCCTGAACACCATGCTGCCCCTTCCCACACTAAACTGTCTGCTCCACACCCTGCATTACATAACTCCACCTGCTCTTTTTATGGCTGCTATAAGAGTGAAGGATTACATTTACGTTTATGTCTACAGGGGTCCTCGAGTTACAACAGTCTCGACGTTTTGAGTTTACAACATTCACTCCTACTCCCACTCGACTAACACTGGTAGCTTCGTACTTACGGTCTATGTGGGCGAAATAGTTTGGTTATGTGCAGTGAATGAATACGAAGTTTTATGGTTTTACAACTGTGTTAGGATCAGTGAGTGACTTAGGCTAGTGTGTGTTTCAACCAAAATTCGGTTACACACAGATCTGTGCCATAACTTGAGGAACACCTGAACATTGTCCACTTGCTTGTGGACACTACATTTGCACGGGACAAATTGCTACAGCATAAACTGTTTACATTGAAGGTACTCTCTTCATTGAAGTTACTTTCCTTTTCTTATAAATCTATCTTTATTTTTAATTAACCCTCATAACGACACTAGCAGTTGCAGGGAAAACGCCCTAACCCCTGGGCCATGAAGCTGTCCATATTCACTCTATATATACATTAATTCCCTGCTTTTTGCAGGGGTTATGTTCCAACAGATGATTTTCAGGAAAATATTAGATAAACACTGTGAACATTGAATTAGGTAAATCTTTCCCTTTCATTTTAGTAGTCAAGAAGTAATATTGTCTGCTTTCGTTTAAAAAGATCACTTTGTGTAAGTAAAACAGTTTAAAAAGTGGGTTAAATAATCTTGCATTTCTTGCAACAACCAGTACTGAGAACTAGTACATAGACTGACTAGATTTAAAATGCTTTCACTTGCCAAATCATTGTATCACCATTGTAATGAGAGAGAGTAATGAATACCCTGAGGCAAACAGGGTGTAGGTGTAAGATCCTGCTTCAACAGACACAAAAAATGAAATCCCAACAAAGCAAGAGGAAATATTAACAGGTTTAACAAAGTACTGTGACAAGGATCCACAAACAGACTGAAACAGAGAGAACTTTACATAGAGAACATATTTGGGTGCATCAACATGTTCAGGCCAAAGCTTGACATGATATGTAATTAAAACAATGACGCATTTTAAGATTTTACACTATAACCATTACACACATTAAGTGATTAGTATATGACTGGTATACAGCAAAGCTATCATTACTACTCTTTTGGAAATGTAGCATAAGCACACTGGTGCCATGGGTTGCAGACAGCTACATGCAAGCTTGTGTTCTACCTTTTTCAGGGCAAAGACAAGCTTACAGCTGTTATTGCAGACTGTTTAAAACAAACTAGCCTGCAAAAGCACTTAGCATGAACATTTGAAAGAGCATTTTTAACGCCAGTGAAATGCATAGTAAACTAAAGTACAGGAAAAAATGCCATTTTTCTGGTCACAGAAAGATTGTTACCTGACAATGTAAAGTAGTTAGTAATATAATACGATAATATTAAATCTGGCTTTGTAGGGGAAATTCTTTTCAAAACTTCAGTGCTTTCAAGTGCAACCTTTCAATCTCAGTATTTATCTAACAGTATCTAATTTAAGAAACATATAGCAAAGCTTTATACCACATCAGCCACTGGCATGTAACAACTGGAGCTTTCATGGGGTTGGAAATAGTAGTTAGCAAGTGAAAATGATGTGTTGGATGTTGGAAAAATGGCTAGCCTGTTTGGTCCGATCTCACATAATAGCTACTGTAACACAAATTTCTGAAAAAGTGAATGCTAACCATGGGTGTTGGAATCCTTACAGCATAAATTATTTGTTTGCCCCCCTCTTTTTGTTTCCCCGACAACGGCTGAGACTTTGCACATGCATCAAACCCCCCACCCCCCCAATTCCTCCGACAATGACCGAGACACCGAGACACCAAGACCGCCCCCACCTCTCGCGAGTCATAGACTGAAGCGTCCCCCACATTAAAAATGCTTTCACTGCCTCTGATGCTAACTATGATTAAAAAAAAGGTGCCAGAACACCAGGGCTGCATAACCTCAGACCAGTCAAAGTGCCTACAATTTCAACTTCATCCAATTGTGGGATGCCCTGTTCAAAGTAATTCAACTCATGGAGGTCCAACATCACAACATACAGGACTTCCAGGATCTTCTGCTAATGTCTTGGAGCCAGATACCTGGCACCATGAAGGGGATCCACACAAAATCAGACATATGATTTAAATGTTATAGCTGATCAGTTTATAATAACACAATGTCAGGACAGCTAGAAAAGAATTAGGAACACACACCAGTGAAGTAAAAGCCTGTCATCTAAAACTGCTAGCATGACCTTAAGTGAAAGCTAATGAAGCATGTTAGCAGGTACCAATATCACACTTCTAGCTATCCTTGACTGGGTTTTGTTCATTATTAGCAACATTAGCATATATTTGGGAGAGTATTACTTTAATCCCCCTCCAGGCATGGGGAAATGAGATGGATAATCCATGGTGTAGGGTGTTTGTAGAGAGTTAAGCTGGGTCGGATTAGAAGTTGAGGGTTCTGTGAAAATACAATAAACCAAAGATTTGGGTCTCAGGGGATAAAGTACCTAACAGACACCCCAAATTTTCTAGCTTCAAAGAAACTTTCTCTTAATCAGTGCTGATGGGAGATCCTTTGATGGAAGTCTTCAAACAAGGGTGTGCTATCTTTTACCCCCACTAGCATCCAAAATCAAGATGCAAAGATGTAGAAATGCTAACAAGAAGCAGCACCCCAGGAGCACCATTCAGCATGGAGCACGATGGTGTCAGGATCTCTGCTGTGTCTTATTCCATAAACAAGTTACAATTCTAGACAAGCAGTTACAGGAAAGAGGTTGCCAAGTCAATTTAAGGCATAAAGGCTGGCCAAAATCCATTCAATGTGCCAGTAACATGTGCAGCATTATATTGAAAAATATATTTTCATAGCTTATGCATGCACTGGGAAGTTTCAAACTTACTTCCCACACTATACAATAATGAAAAGCCATTCAAGAAGTGAGCCCACAAGTACCCCTTAAAACATAACAAGCCATTTTCATCTTCTAGCCTATTGCATTCTTTTCTGTTCGGATTCCATTCTGCATTTCCACACATATGTGACCCTGAGGCCAGTGTGGCTTCTATAGAGACAGGCTGGATTAGAGACAGCAGGGTCCTGGGTTAACCGTGGTGTGAATAGCAGCACAACGAGACTCCGACTCGCTGTGCTGCGCTGTCTGCCCTCCTAATCTGCTAATGTATTCCTAGGGTCAGGAGGTCTCCTCACGAATCAATGGCTGGGATTTACACAGCTTTCCCCTGGAATGTGCGCCGTCCGCACTCTTCTCCGTGCCCCAGGAAAAACATCCACCTCTGTTTGCAGCGCCATCCAATTTTCCACAGAATTTGACCACTAACAAGAGAATAAACGCAGGCATGCAGCAACTCTCCCCATGTCAAGTATTTATTTCTGAGGCCATTTACGTCTTTCCATGCCTAAACTGATCAAATAGGTTAAAAAGGAACACACATTGAGAGTTTTTTAAAGCCTGTTAATTGTACAATGAAATACCAATTTTTGTTTTGCCCTGTATAAGTACATAGTTAGACATCTTAATGAGTAAACACTGCATTAGTTGTAACAGCATTGTTGCACTGTATTAATATTGTCCTCTATGGCTAATGTATTGTTGGGTTAGGTGTTGGCTAATTATCATTTGACAGATGTTGTATAGATGCTCTGACTGCAGTATCTTGGTTAAATAGTTGACATGGATTTAAGCTGTTTTTCA
>JBBPCW010000147.1:7750829-7761970 GCA_037974425.1 Phenacogrammus interruptus
TAGTGCTTATATGTATGCAGGCACTGTTACATCACCTGGAGATGTTCCAGGCAATGTAATAGGGCTGATGATGATGATCAATTTTTAACATTTTGTTTCAGGCAAAACACTTCAATACATGAGGTGCAGTGAGAATAAAAAGCAACAAAACAGCAATATTTTAAAGTTGGCAGCTGGATTAGCCAAGCAAAATAGTGTTTCATCTGAAGGAGCTAGAAAAGTCAAGATCTCTAGAATCTCAATATATCTAGATGACTAATGTCCTAATCCTCTCCAGGCCTGATTACTAAAATGTATGTAAAATAAGATATAAACTTTGTGGAGAACTGCAGTTCTGGTGTCATTTGCTAAAATCTGTAAAAATCTTCCCCAGACTTTGCTAACATTTATATTCTGCAGCATCAGAGTGTGACTATACACATGAATGATTGTTTTTAACAACAAAAACGGAGCATGAGGTAGACAGACGTAAATTTTGCTTCAATTATAATGATGGACTGATAGTAACTAAAGTCCCCAATTATCTGCAAATTATATATTATTATAGAAATAATACCTACTCAATAGCTAGACAAAATAGTTTGGCAAGAAATGGGTGCTTCAAGAAGTTTTGTAAGAAGATGGAATTGGCTGAAAAAGCTGAGGCAAGAAAGATAAAGATGAATTCTGGCTGCTCATTATCTACACACGTCTGTTGCACTTCCTTCACAGCTCAGTTGGCCACACGTCCGGAAGCTGAGCTCAGCAGCACCACCACCACCACAGGCGTTCTTCTGCTCATATTCCTGTCTTCTGCTCATTCTCAAAGACGCTGGCCTTTCTTGCAAGGGTTCATGCCAAAGTTCACTACTTCAGATTGACTTCTGGGGTTTTGCAGGGAAGCTTACTGGCATTCTGATCCTACTCTGGTCCACATGTGAAGACGAAAGATGTATCGCAGTTGATCGCCTAAGGTATCAAAGGGCACTGGAGAAGAAAAAAGCTTTTCTTTTGGAGAAAAAACATGAAACAAGCACTAACCCGACCACGCAAAAAGACTTTTCTTTTGGTGTTCATAAATCCATGGGTTCTACTAACTCAGCAAAGCTGTCAGGGAAGGGAGGATGTGATAATACAGGCAGAAGGCCAGAAGATATTAGGTTTAAAAAAAAAAAAAAACACTAAACATAAAAACAAAAAAAAAGCACAAACCTTAGTCATGCTCTAGACTCCCTATCAAACCCAAAGCGAGTTTTGTCTTTTGGTTAAGTCTTAGGAGATCATACATCACAAATTTACGTAATGATAGAAGTGGAATATGGGAATTAGTTGGATCCTCTAAATGAAGAAAATGCAAAATAATTTCTCATTTTCCGAAGTTGATTCAATAGAACAGCATAACCCACAGAGCTTCATCCATCTTCTAACCCTCTTTCCACCCTTCGCTTACACAGCAATGAAGATGATGACAGATAGACCGCCCCCTTCAAGGCTCATTAACATTCCCGTAGCAAAGCAAAAAGAGGACAAAGAAAAGCAAAAATTTATTTTGTTTGTATAGCAGCTCTCATACATAGTGCTTGGTTTCCTTTACAAAAGCAACCGTTTAGTAAGAAAAAACAAATTAAAAAATCTGATCTTGTCAGGATAAGCTGGTGTTAAACCAAGGGTATGGGAACAAGAACGAGAGGTGTGTGGGATCTGATGCAGAAGAATGGGAAGATAGAATTCTGTAGAGGGCAAGAGGGAGGTGGTGAATCAGTCAGCTATAATGTGGGCACTGGTGATGCCTCCACTATGTTTTAGGTGTCAAACAATTTAAAATGACAGGCCAGAATACTTCAATTTCATTGCTATGTTCAGAATAGCCCATCAATCAAAAGAATCCAGACAGCACCTTTGTGTGTATATATAAACATTAATCCCCCAATTTTTATGCGGATTCAGTCACATCGTTTTACGCGGAAATCCCCACAATAACACGGAAACTGCAAATATCCTCACCTTTTTTTGAGAACCGAACCGGTGGCGGGAATACACTGAAAAGTTGTCAACCACCATAAAAAGAAGAAGAAGCCTGCTGCAGCGTGCTTGCCCTCCTATTTTATCCTTTAACCCCGAGCCCACCCCGAATTTTCAAGTTATCTCAGTTTATTTAGTATTTGTAAGCTGTGCCCCGTCTAAACATGTGGGTAGAGAGAGTTATATCAGTGTTTCTTTTGTGTACGAGTCTTTGCATGCTGCTAATGCTAACAGTGTTTCTCTCTCTCCCTCTCACACACCCACTCACTCACACACAAATAAACCAACATTTCCCACCTTGACTGAACTGAACTGCACAGAGAGCTGTCTTGTTCTTTTGTGTACGAGTCTTTGTACGCTGCTAATGTTAACCGCTAATGCGATTTTTTAAGCAATGAAGTTTTCTGATTAAGATTATTCATTTACCTTTACATTTTCTTTATGGGTAATGCAATACATTGAATTTAAAATGAAATTAAAGAATATTACACTATTAAAAAAAAGAGCCATTTTAGGCATTTTTAAACCAAAACACAACGAGATTTTCCAATATACGCGGGTGCTCTTGGAACGTAACCGACGCGATACATTACTGTAAATATATATTTCCACAGTGTTCTTATTTATATTTATATATCTGCTCTTTACATATATAGATACACTCATTCCTTACATGCATACATAAATATAAAAATATATTTTACAATACAGATAACCATTTTATACTGTACTGTTTGTATAGTATCTATTGTTTTAATTTTTGCTGCTCTTTATGTTTACAGCATTTAGCTGACGCTCTTGTACTTGTACTGTTCACTTTCTGCTTTCTGCCGTGACAAAAATTTCTCACATGTGGAACTAATAAAAGTTTGTCTTATCTTATTTTATCTTATCTTACCTTAACCTAAATGAGTATAAAGGAGCCTGTATATACATATATATGCTAACTGAAGCAGTCAGAATTGTGAAACTTCAGGTACAATATCAGGTGCAATATTCAAAATGTGCAACAGTAAAATGTGAAATATTCAAAGGTGCAATATTAAAATGTGCAAGTACTTGTATTTTAAAAAAAAAAACCTCTGTACATAACCCTCTTGTACAGTGATATATCTTTATATATCTTTATATTTGATATACTACTAGTAGACTGCTCTATTCTCTGCTTTATTTTTCCTGTCTTTTCTACCTATCAAAAAAATGTAACCTGACTCGGAGAGCTTTGCACAAGAATTCCAATGTGCATGGACTGCTGGTCTCATGCAGAAATGGCAAATAAAAATCTTGAATCTTGAATATAGTGAAAAATCTGGCAACTAAATGTGAACAGTGGGCATAGAAACATAGTTAAAAGCAAAAGAATAAAAGCCTTACACTTTGAGAGGACAGCAGTGCAGCCAACAAAAGCAACATCCAAAAAATACACAAAAGTGTCACCTCGTTTCTCTTACTTGTTCTGACACTTAAACACTGATGCCGTCTCTTAGACTTGAAGAGAGAGTTAAAAGTCAACCAACAGTTAAAACGCCCTCAAGTTTGTAAGTGTCACCTCATTTCTGTCTCTGTAAGGGGCCGGCCCTGAGGCCCATACCTGAGATTTATTTGAAAAGCAATTAATCAGGAACATAAATCCTCCTCACTGTTGGCCAGGAATCCTTGTGAAAGACAAAACCTCCCATTGCTGCTCAACCCAAAGCCTCAGGCCTGTGTGCACTTGGGACCACCTGAAGACGTTCCTAAGAACTGATCTTTGATCAGAATTTCCTGCTGAAAACCTCAGAAAACGATCTTAAATGAAGCACACAGGCCTGTTTTCAAGGAGAATGCACATACAGGTCATTCCTTCGTACTGTAGAAGCTGTGTGGAATGTAGCTAGGTTAACTTCAGATCTTTAGATCAACCCCAGGCAAGTGCAAGCAGTAAAACAGGACAATATTAAACATTATGTATTGTTACAATAGGTTAAACTGTACTGAAAATGATTACAGAGCTCCAGCATGGAAAATGATAGTGATATAGACTGATATCTTACAGATTTTTCTATTTTCTACTACATTAAAAATGCTATAATATGAATACATACACAATTATTACCAGCACAACCACTGTTTGCTATTCCAAATCTAGCTACATAAACATGCATTGGTGCATACATTTTCCCTTATTGCTACAATATAGCAATTGACTGCAGACCGGCTGACTGCCTCTTTTTTCCTGAGCAGTGTCTATGATGGTAGGCATTTGTGTAATGATGCCATACATTGTGTGGAACAGAGACCTAGGAGTGAACACAGCTCAATTCTGCACGTCAAGGAAGGTGTCGATGTCTCACTGGAGGGAGCAGTTCTTTTCCACTGTTCCCCACAATTTCATGCACATCTGGGGCCTATTTCCTCCACAAGTCTCGCTTTCACTTTTCAAGCATATCCATAAACAACAGCAAGACAAAGCTCATAAGTGAGCGAGTGGTGGACAGTTCTTTGTAGGAGTCCACACAGATCAATCCGTGTCTAAAAGTGCAGAATTCACTTACGGATAGAGCTAAACAAATCTAGGTGTGGTAATGAGAAATAATTTCTCCCCGAGTATCCATTAATCAAACATCAGTTCATGCTAAAGCACTAAAACAAACCGTAGACAACGAGGTCAATTCAAAACCCTTAATTACTACACGACATTCTCAACGCTAAATGTCATTCAGCAAAGCTGGCACACAGTGAGGTCATGCCACAGAACAAAAACCTGTCTAAACATTTACTGTGCCACACCGAGTTCACCTTCTCTGTACGGCCTGAACAATAGCTGGCCAATCCCATCTGACATAAAGGTGAAGGCTTTCGGAGCAACCCGAGAGCATACACTAAAAAATAACAAGGATACGCTTCTGCACAAAGACAGACACATGTGCTCACTTGCCCATGAGCGCTCTCACCCCAACTTCAGCCCACAAACAAAAGGTGACAAACACTGTTACTATGTTGCGCCCTTCATTTGAACTGGAATAAACACACTGGATTGACATGTAAGACTGAAAAGGAAAGCCCAGAGCTTAAAGAGGCAGATCTAAAATCGAAGGCCTGAGTAAAAAAAAAATAAAAAATTTTAATAAACTATTTTAAATATTTAAATGAGTATTAAGTATAGTGGTACCAATAGGATATTAATACACTATAAAATAATACATTGATTTTAATTTAGAAATGCACTGGTTTTGTAGTAGATAAGATGATACTGAATTTGGATTGGTGACAACAGCTTTTGCCAGTTGTGGCCTTGGTAGGAGTGGTCGGTTAGCACAGTGGATAACACTTCATGATTGTTGGAATGATTACTGATTATCCTCATGATTATGTGTATTATGTGCACATAAAAGCAATATGGTTGCTAATAGTTCACCCTTATGGAGGATTTTCAGTTTGCCAAGCATTTCTAATGATCTGTGAACACCTTATTTTTTATTTAGTTATTATCAATATTAAATAATGAAAAGCTTGACCTTTGTGCTTTATTAACAGCTACAAGTTCATCACAAACATCATGTAGCTTCTATTCAGTAATTAAGGCATATTCCACAATAGTGTATATAAGCAATAAAACAATAAACAATAGCATTCTCTGCACACCATTACATATAGACCTATTTATATTATTGAAGAAAAAGTATGTAAAGTTCACAGCACAGCAGGGTTCGATTCCCTGCACTGGTAGGAATGCCACTGCTATACTAACAAATACATTGGACAAACCACCCAACATTACATTCATTATTTTTACTTATTTTGGAGAAACTCATAGACAAAAGTGATTAATCACAGTTCACCATATGTCAGTATTTTTAATGATCCTTAAAAATGTCAATAGAATTGTACCGTGGCTTAAATAATCATGATATTGGATTGTAGGGTCTTTTGTAATTCCCCTCTTCCATTCCAGAGTAATGAAGAAATATGATCTAGTGGGGGGTTGGAGAGCCAATAGCAAAAGGGTGCTGACCTAGCCCCGGAGAAGGACATGGAGCTGCACACAGTGACCTGAAGGTCAATTAAACAGCCTTCACTTGTTGATAGACTAGGTCCTCCTCACCCCAGTCTCCAGACACGGCTAGTGCCCAACACTGACCAGTGGACAGAAAGCTCCTCTTTCATTTGCACCCATGTAAACAAAAATAAATGCATCTGAGATTAGGCCAGATCTTCCTGGATGCTAAGGTAAACACTCGTGAGTGCACACACCTACACACACACTTAGTGGTTGGACAGGATAATGTAAATGAACATGGAATAGACAATGGAGTCAATCTCTGAAAGACAAATAAAAGTACCGCCTCCCACACTAACCTGTAAAAGCACATTCTGTGTGTCTCTTTCTCACATACACACACTGTAGTGCACCATTTGCACTACAGTTTGGCACAAATGAGCACCACTATGGCCACAAGGTGTGTCTCAAGCCTCAATGGAAATCAGAAGATTAACACTAAGCACTGCTGTACAAACACAGGGTCTGCCAAGATGTTCACCCCACTCAACATATTACCAGGAGACAAACTTCAAATAAATAAAGCATCCTGGCTGGTAACCCAGCTCAGTACTCCTCTATTCCATGCGCACACACACACACACACACACACACACAGCTATGTGTCAGGGGGCTCTGTGGATGACAGCTTAATGATGGGAAAATATTTTTACAGGATTGCATTTCGGCAGGGCAGTGTTTTACGGGCACAGGCTTCCGAGGCCTGTTTTTATCTCTCTATCTCTCTGTCCATTTACTGACGCCCAGCATAGAGGGTCTTTACTACCAGGGTCTGACTGCAAAGAGAGGCTCTGGTTCCTTCAGATTGTTCCTCTAGTCTAGTTTTCACTCGAGATATATCTGATGCTTTTCCCAAAATGCTGTTATTACAGTGAACAACCCCACTTTGTGCATTCTGCATCAAAACACAGCCTGGACCCGCCAGGTAGCCATTTATTTTACACACAAACAATATTTTATCTGCAATTATATTAAGTGGCTTGCTTTCACATAATCATGTCGTCCTCCTTATTTATACCACACAAATACAGTATGAGCTGATCAGTTTAAACAAGCTAGCAGGTAGCAGCCTGTGGACCCGATGACCACAAAGTCAAAGGTTTGAACCCCCCCACTTTCTACCATTGTGTCCTTGAGCAAGACTTAACCCTCAGTTGCTCCAGGGGGAGTGTCCCTGTAAATAATGATTGTGAGGATAAGAATGTCAGTCAAATGCCCCCTTTAACCTTTAAACACAAATCACACTTATGACTAGAATACCAAAAAACTATGGATGATATTGGAGGGCAAATGAGAGCTTACAAACAAGATGTTCTGCAACTATAAAAATGCTAAAATTTTCACTATAAAGATAAATATTATTTAGGACATTTCGAGTTTGTGCCATTTGAAATTTTTAACAATGTCAAGATTTAAGTTTGCATTTAACAATGCACAGCTAATTTGTTATAGTGACAAACAAACTACAGTAGACTTACACAGCTTAAGTTTTGATCAAAACAAATGATAAATATTTAGTCACTTAAAATCAACCCCTTAAAATGACAATTTCAGTGCAAGGGTGGAGGTAGCTCACTGGGTGCCTGACAAGACCCTTAATCCCAAGTTGCTCAAGGGAAACTGCCCCATGTAGTTAGGGAATGGAAGTCACTTTGGGAAAAGTAGTTAAAAATAAGGTATGTACCAGTAGTTATATAGAATAAGGATACTGGATCAGTTCAGTCCTAGCTAAAACACTCACACATTGTAATTCCATATGATTCCATGAAAGAGAAGTCAGATTCTTTTAGGCTCCCCCCAAAGTGCCTAAATGCAAGGCTCTGAAAATAAGCCCTAGGTGAGTTAATGGCAACGCAAACACTTTGGCCTGGCTGCGAGGCTGCTCTGGCAATGATCATCCTGACATCAGATCTAAACTCTCGCTTTCTGACCCCATGACCTTCACACCTCCCCTCCAACCCTTCGCTTACTTTCTCTCATTTGAAGGAATATTCACCGACTTCTGAATTCTACACCCCGCCCCCCCAAGTGCTTGACCCTGTCAGCGAACCTCATGGGAAAACTGGAGTAACTGTTCAGAAACTGGACCCCAATCTAAACACATAAAACACTGCAGACAAAACTGCTAGCCATGCCATGACGACCTTTAAGAGAAGGTGCATTGTAAAATGTGAGCTTATGAGGACACTCTGTGAATGCATTGCTGATGGTCCAGACAGGAATACTTTACACTCTGTGCTTGAAGACAAAGAGTTCAGTGCTAAACATATTTCACAATACGATACATACTGTACCACAATATGGTCATTTTTATTTTAAACTATTTATATCATGGAGACTTGTTTTGTGTTACCATGTGTGATTTAAAATGTTCATAGCATAAAATCTAATTATTTGACCAGTTAATGAACTGCCAACAAAAGACACATACTCAATATTTAGAAATAATTATGAAAATAACAAAAAAACTAATCTGCATGCATATTATTCATCAATCAAAAAGAGATGGAGCATAAACGTACACACAAATGATTCACAATCTGTACAGTCATCCCAGAGCAAGTCTACTCACCAAGCTAAGAAAAGGCTTTGTTGAACAGGACAGCTCAGGCTGACTGCTAATGATTTGTTAAAATGGCAACATGAAGAAAAGAGAACACTGAAAAAAACGCTGTAAAAGAGATCCCCCAAATCAAACAAACATTTCTAGTGTGGGCTGCTGCTCTGTTGGTGGTCCTTTTCAAATCAAATATAAAAAGCCAGCTTCTGTCAGGTCAGCAGCCAATGGTAGAAGGGAAGGATGAAAATAAGAAAGGGAGGGCCGTGAATTTTAAGAGCGAGCAAGAAGTGAGGTGGTTAGAGTCTTGTGGGGCACTGCTGGTTTTCCCCAGACTCAACAAGAGGGAGTGCAGCTAGGCCACGTTTAGAGAAGCAGCTGGCCTAATTTTGCTTTTCAGAACTCCAAGGGCAAGAAATCATCAAGGTTAATACAAGTGCTGAAGGCCAGGGGCATTAACCGCTAGAGCTTTAGAGTTATTACCTCCATTTGCCATCATACTTTACTGCAGTCACAAAACTACACTAGCAGTCAAAAGTTTGCACACACCTTCTCATTTAACGATTTCCTTTGTTTTTTATTGTTGGCTGCGTTGTAGATTAATACTGAAAACATCACCTATTGCTCTGATGACAGCTTTGCACACTCTTTGCATTTTTTCCCCCAATCAGATTCATGAGGTATCAACCTGGAATGGTATTTAATTAACAGGTGCTATTCATCCAATGTTAATAAGTGGTATTTCTTGCCTTCCTAATGTGTTGGGATGGTCAGGTTGGTACATAGCTATGGGGGTTCTCCACTGACTGGTACCAGCTCGGCTCGGTTCAACTATACTCCCTTTTTTTTTTTTCGCTTTTCCATAAATAAAATCTGGTACCTGGTACCCTGTACCATTCTTGGTACCACCTTGGCTGAGGCTCCAAGCGTGCTGAACTGATACTAAATGATGACGTGTACCTATTGGAGGTTACTGACTGGTGGTCTCTATTGATTGAACAGGCATTATTTTATCAGAGCTAGCCGGAGCTAGCCCAGTAGCTAACAGAATATGTTATTCTAACAGAGATTATTTAGCAGTGCCGCTAATCGGCTAACAGCTCAGAAAAAAAACCACTACATCTCAAAACAAACCCTGCAAAACACTGATTAACATTTAATGTCTTGATTTAAAGCAGTCAATAAATTACTGCTTATTTATACTGGAGATGAAAAAACTAAAAAATATTGCGAATTACAGCCGTTAGCTAAGCTACTTAACATGCATGTCCAAACTACGCACCACAGACATCACACCTAATTTATCTTTCTCATTATAATGTGCTTAAAGATGCACTGACAGGATTTTCCTGGGTCAGAACTGAATTATGAAGGAGCTTTGGTGTCTCACAGTGAAATGACTGTTTTTTTTAACTGATTAACAGGACCTTGTTAGATGTTCTCCTTCTTGTATTTTGAGCTTTGTGGTCACTAACATATTGTAGTTCCAGTCGGGTTATATACACTATACATTGCTAGAATGTTCACAGTGAGATACTTCTCAGAATGTTTGGTTGCTATAGCAACCAGTTACATGAAGGCAATACATTAATTGTAGTGGAAAACTGTTAAATAAAAGAAACACCAGTCCATCATTATCTTATTACAAAACATATTCTGGTTTGGTTCACTCTCTTTTGTTTACTGAATAAATACTGTCTCATTTTGTTTGTTTTCAATATTAACCTATAATGTAGAAAATAATAAAAACAAAGAAAAGGTATTGAATGAAAAGGTGTGTACAAAACTTTTGACTGGTAGTGTATATAACTACATCCTGGTAGTTATGCAATTAATTGCACTCACTTTTGATTTACAGCCAACAACGAAATCAATCATTGTCAATAACACCCATTTAAAAATCTGATAATCAATGATATGTGCCGATAGAATTTAATATGGAGATAAATTAAATTAGAGTCTGACTTAACCCTTACAACCCTGAGAGTATTTTTCCTATTTATGCATTTTATTGATTTAAAGCCTTAAGTGATATGAAATGTACTTAAGCAATTTCTTCCAGGATCAATAAAGTTTTCTGATTCTGATGTACTCGTGACTCATATCATTTTTTACTGTATAAACTAAACAAAACGATGAAAACATTCTTCTTATAATTTAACCAACTGTTTAGATACAACTGACTGAAAAAAATTTACAAATATAAAACATTTTGAAAAATTTTCAAGTTACACTAGTATTATAAACAGATGTCAGAAAAACAGTTAGAAAGATTCTAAGTATGCAAACCTACTTACAATAACAAATAAGTCTATACGAGGCATAATTAGTTTATTTACAGTTTCTATCTGTCTGCCCTGCTTTCAAAACAGTCAACAGTGAGGTCAACATGCTGCAGCTGGTGGCCTAGTGGTTAGGGCATTCGCCCTGCGACCAGAAAGTCCGGGTTCGATTCCCAAGACCGCTGTTCCTGGCTGCCCCCTGCTTCAGTTGGTGAATGGGTTAAATGCAGATGAAGAATTTCGTGCTGTTCACACTGTGTGC
>JBBPCW010000147.1:7778064-7792419 GCA_037974425.1 Phenacogrammus interruptus
AATGCAGAGGAAGAATTTCGTGCTGTTCACACTGTGTGCTGTGGTGTGTTCACGTATGACAAATGGCCACTTTCACTCACTTCACATTATCATGTTTTTAAGAACAGGTCTATCAATAGTATGTGTACGTTATTTGTACAATGTAAACTATCGATAGTAACAGAAGGGAGAAAAGGTCCTTTACGTCTGAGCCATTGCATCAGTAATGCTGTATTGGGAGCCCTGTTTGTGCTATTTAGTTTATGCTTTGCTAAACTAAATAGAGAACACACACTGTTCGTTTTCTTGTTTACTGTGAGTAACATTAAATATTTCATATACATTTTTAAGTGGCTGCAATGTTATTTAAAAGTTTTTTTGATGTGTTTATAGGTGTCACAATGACTTGAATAAAACACAATCGATTAAACAATCAATTAAAACAGAGGCATATGTAAGTCATCATAATGCTGTGTCTAGTCAGAACGTTCTCACAGGAGCAATTAGCACACACACATGCCTATTTTTGCTTCCTTGTCTGGAACACATATATTTGTTTGTTCACAGTTACCGATTTCCGATGAACGATGTAACATGATTTTCTGTTGTAAATTGTGTCTATGATTATCATAAAAATAATTACTCGATTTCTTGATTACCAATATCATCTGTAGTGACCGCCCTAGGTGCCAGTTAGTCCAAACAGCTTTTGCAAGTTACTTTCATGTGTAAATGTAATTTAGAGCATTTTCAAATCTATGTCAGGGTAATCAATACTGGCCTCTAGAGGACTAGAGTTGAAATAGTTATATGTGAGCAGGGAAATCACTAAAATGTGTTACACTATGATCTTCCAGGACTGGAACTGCTGACCCATGATTCACTTTTTTTTTGTAGCTAAAGTCTTATTGTGATTGTGTTGTGCAGGAGGAGGCGGTGAGCTACTACACTAAGCTTGAGGCCAGACTGAGGGAGGAGTACAAGAAAGAGAGAGAAAAAGTCAATACTAAACCTTTGGACATGGCCTTCGTCACCTTTCAGAATGAAGCCATGACTGCAATGTAAGTTTTCTGAATGCATAATTATAGGATTGGATCACCTCTGTAGCTTGTCACACTACCAGAATCGGTAATGCTGTGGCCCTGGTGTCATGAAGAGGGAGCAGCAGTCACAGAGACTTGAGAAAGTGGATTTTAACACTGTTGCTCAAGCCGTCTTAAGCTTGCACCTATTTACTGCGTGCTACACTGAAATTGTAACAAGATCTTTGTTCACTTCATTAAGTTTTATTGTCTATTTTTCTACATTCATTGTTGCTTTCATTTCTCATACCATTTAACATTTTATATTCCTGTCTCTAGTATCCTGAAGGACTTCAATGCATGTCAGTGTCAAGGCTGTCACTGTCGCCGTGAACCCAAATCCTCACCCTTCAGCAGCATCCTCCAAACATTCAACTGGACAGTCACCTATGCTCCTGACCCACAGAATGTCTACTGGTATGTACTTTCAATCCCTTCTTAATCACAGTCACTACACAAAAGTTTCTATAAGAAATCTCTAGTCATCCCAGAACCAAACACACAACCCAAATTCTCTGATATTTCCTTGATTCCAAAGCCTATGAAGTACTTTTCATCTATAAATGCTGCTCCTTCCCTTACAGGGAGCACTTGTCCATAGGTGGTGCTTACTGGTGGATTCGCTGCTTCATCATCAACACGTTTCTCTTCGTTCTGTACTTCTTCCTCACTACACCTGCCATCATCATCTCCACCATGGACAAATTCAATGTAACAAAGCCTGTGGAGTACCTGAATGTAAGTACAAGGCAGGGGTCAGATGTTGGCTACCAAAGAAACTTGCTAGAAAAGGAAAGCAATGCTGGCAGATCACTCCCCCCTGTTTAACTTCTTTAAAAGAGTTAATATACCTATGCTGTTAGGCGTTTCCGAGTTAATTATGGTGAGCTAGAAGAGGATGGTGGCCTTCTAGGATCCACGTTTGACATCCCCTGATCAAGAAGTTTTAGAAGTAATGTATTGTCGCCTGTCTTAGGTTTGTAAAAGGTGTAAAAACTGAATTGATCTAAATATGCTCATAGTCCAGATGACCCTTGTTACTCCTGTCCTCACTTTGTCCTTCCCCTCCACTGTCCTGCTTGGGTGTGGACCTCCAGAATCCCATAATCACCCAATTCTTTCCAACCCTGCTGTTGTGGTGCTTTTCGGCCCTGTTACCCACCATCGTCTACTACTCTGCATTCTTCGAGGCCCACTGGACACGGTACACACTAACTTCTTCACACACACACACACACACACAGTGGTCATCAATGGTCAAATTTAATCTGCAGTCTGCCATGCTTTGAGTTTGTGAATTCCTCTTTTGCAAACTTCAAGCCTGAGTCTAGATATATTAATTTATCTCTGATATTGAAATCAATTAGCCCTGTTCCATAGCTTATTATTAGATGATGCTGATGTACACAAAATAAATACATAGTGAAGATACTCACTACATACTGTGGCCAATCACATGGGTCTGTGCACACACTTGCCTCCCTTCCCTTTAGTATATTATCTCTTGTTTCTCCTAATTATGCTATAGAATGTTATTACATTATTTTCACACTCTAAGCTGCAGACTGGCTTCTGACTCTGTTTTTGGGACATGTGTCTTCCACAGTTCTGGAGAGAACAGGACCACCATGCACAAGTGCTACACCTTTCTCATCTTCATGGTCCTTCTGTTGCCATCTCTAGGACTCAGCAGGTATGCCTGCTTCAGATACACCACCTCCACAGTGACTGAAGGAATAATGAAGTACAGTCTGTAGCTGTTTGAACATTTATTGTTCTACTTAAATCTTCCATGAAGTACTTATAGCCTTTACATACAACTACGAATGTTTCTCTTCTTTAAGTTTGCCTGTCTGTGGAATTTGAAGTATGTGTCTGTTTGTCACTTTTATAATGTATTCTGTATTTCCTGTTGTAGTTTGGATTTGTTCTTTCGCTGGCTTTTTGACAAGACATTCCTGGATAATGCTACAGTGAGATTTGAGTAAGTTTGGTCAAAAGCAGGTTGTGGCTAATATAAGACCTCTTTGGGTGCAGAAAACATCAGACAACTAAAAATCTAAAATGAGGCACTAATTCAGAAAAATGTCTCTAATAGGCACACCTCATGCTCTTTGAGGTTTCTTGTTGTGTTCTTGTTGTGTAGAGTTTTACATGTGTTATCTGAAACATTTGTTTTTAACATTGTGTGTCTACACTATTTTAGATGTGTATTCCTCCCGGACAACGGAGCTTTCTTTGTGAACTATGTAATTGCCTCAGCCTTCATCGGTAACGCCATGGACCTGTTACGCATTCCAGGCCTGCTCATGTACATGATCCGACTTTGCCTGGCTCGTTCTGCAGCTGAGAGGCGTAATGTAAAAAAGGTACCAAATTCCCAGTTGCTAGTATTATGTTCAAATATGCTACATGGACAACCCTAATAATTATTAGGCTTCGAACACATCGCCATGAGGTCAAAGTAGATGAACATTTACAGTAGAATGGGTCATAGTGAAGAACTCGGAGGCTTTAAAAATCACACTGTCATTGGCCAGGTAGGAATAGCATACAAGACGTTTGGTCTGTTACACAGTGGCTGCTATGGATTACAAACTGTTAGGGTGACAGTGCTTACAAACATGAATGGCATAATACTACACAATATGCAACACAGTGCTTGCATATAAGAACAAAAAAGACACAAACAAATATAATACAAATCAATGCAATTATACACATGGTATGCTGATTCAGGTGTAAAGCTTTTACTGCACAAAGTCTCGATATACAGTAAACCCCCTTTTTTATCACGGCTCCGAACTAATAATTGTTCACTGAAACCCCGCACTAACTGGACTGAAGCCATTGTATTTTATTTAGCTTTTGTGACGTTTGGGCCCGTCACACCCACTCGTCCTCGTGCTGGGTTGCTAAGCATTGTGCCCAAACATAAACAACCAGTACGAGGACGAGGGGCGTGGCGGACGAGGCCCAGATGGTTTTTTCATGTCAATATATAAATTTTCCTACATTTGAAGTACAAGTTATTAAGAAAAATATAATTAACTAATATTGTAACATAAATATTAACGTAAATTCAGCCACATTTCCATATAAAAAATATAACTATTTTTACTGTCCAGAGAACACAAAGAAAGTGCATCTTGCAATGGCAGTAAGTTTGAAAGTAGCCAATCTCAGAACACAATTTGTTTCTCCTTGCTGCTGGAAGGCTGTTGCCCTTAGACGCAGCTGCAATCCAGAATGTTCTTAAACTAATTTCTTACTGTGTTTACCCTACGCATACCAAAGAAAATGTGTAAGCATGAATTACAGTAGATTCTATAAAGGAGTAACATATTTTACATTCTAGTACTGCGGGAGTTCAGTGTAAACTGTACAGTACAAATACGAATTTACCATTACGTTTTCTTTCAGGGAAATATATTAAGCTGGGTTTAAAATGAATTTTGGGAGCATATTTGATAGTGTAGGGTTTACACTATAAAAAGTCATTTTCTGGGCCCCCCGCCCCACATCAAAACGTGTTTTTTCACTAAACGCAGTGCTCTTGTACTGCATGGTTAAAATAAGGCTCCGCTCATAGTCAGATGTTTTATAAGTACTTGTAGCACTTAAAGCAAAAAAAAAAATGGATAAAGTTGCTTCCAACTTTGGGGCAACATTCTAACAAGAATGAGCCACTTAAAAAAATGTTTATGGTAGAAATAAGTCAGCGGTTGTAAATCATTGTGTGATGTGTTATCCTGATATGCAGCACCAAGCATACGAGTTCCAGTTTGGGGCGGCCTATGCCTGGCTGATGAATGTCTTCACGGTAGTCATGACCTACAGTATCACGTGTCCCATCATCGTTCCGTTCGGTGAGCTTCTCAAATCCACCAAAAAAACACAAAAGAGCTTTCTTTGATTGTTGTTTGTCCAATATTTATTTTGTAGCTGCCCCTGTGAGCTACTGTAATGTATCTTCATAGCATTTAAACAGTTTAAAACACTGCACACATCAAGTTAACAAACTGTATTAACCATTTCTCTCACTCCTGCTCTCCATGCCGTTTAGGTCTGATGTACATGCTGCTAAAGCATTTGGTGGACAGGTATAACATGTACTATGCCTACCTGCCTTCTAAACTGGATAAGAAGATTCACTCTGGGGCTGTAAACCAGGTGGTGGCTGCACCCATTCTGTGCCTCTTTTGGCTACTTTTCTTCTCCACTGTCCGTGCAGGTAAGCTGCTTTTGATGCAATGCTCTTCCTCAAATTTATTTTCATTCCTTTTTTACATTCTAGGCAGTAGTATTGGTGGTGCCGTGCTCAAATTGAACTTTAACGTAAGTTTAAAGTTAAATTTGAGAAAAGTTAAGTTTAAAATTTAACCTAAGGTCTGTCATTGTCGTCGACCTTTCAGGAGGAAATACATTTAATTCATTGTATTTTTTCTGCTCTATGCATTGAATGACTTTTAGTATCAAATGGCACCAGCTCATTTTGTTGTAACATTTTACCTTCTTTTTTCTTCCCAGGATTCACTGCAGCTACCTCATTGTTCACATTTGTGGTTCTGATCATCACCATTATAGTCTGCCTCTCTCATGTTGTGTTTGGCCATTTCAAGTACTTAAGCGCACATAATTACAAGGTGAGATTGTGATGGGACACTATGTATATCATTGTTTGGACTGTTTGAATGAGCTAGACTATTTCCCTGCCCCTCTCTGAGAACTTGTTTCACTGTGTGATTTATAGATTGACACCCAGGATGGGGACGGTGCAGAGAACGGTCAGCCGCCAGGCACTTCCCCACCTGCAAAGTCTGCAGTGAGTTTATTTATTTATTTATTTATTTATTTTTCAGGGGAGACTAAGTCTGCTATTCTAAGAAAGGTATTAGAGGAAAAGTAAATTTTTGACCAAAAAATGTCATAATTGCCATAATACACTGAAGAAAAAAATCTGTTGTCATGTGCTCTGGTATATAGCATTCAGTGATGAGGTGAGGGTTTGTTTTTTGGGGGTTTTTTTTGGTTTTTTTAAAGAATGCCATTTTTCATGCAAGCTGTGCAGTGTTGCCAGATTAGGCATGGTCCTCAATTTTATGGTGCTTACTAAGAACATAACTATTTGTCTATGGTTTTAACACTTAATGTTTTCATTACAAACCATAAGAAAATAAAATACAAAGAATGTAAATGGGTCTAATTGATATTACATAACACCTTCTTTCTCCTCTTCTTCAGCAAAAGTACATCGCTCAAGTCCTGCAGGAACAGACCTCGGAGGAGATGGTCTCAGGCAGCGGTGAAGATGACTGTCAGGGATCCTCACAGGATGAGGAGATCCTTGGTCCAGTCTCAACAGTCAATGAGGCAGATTTCCAGTCTGGAGAAGACAGCCTTATCGACAATGAAGTGCACCACTGACCCCTCAAGGAGCGCACCATGTGATGCGCTCAGTGAATAAAACTAGCCAGACTGTATAGAAAACCAAACGGACCATACCAAGTTGGGCTGAAGCTGTGCTCCAGGACCCTAGTGCTATCTTCACACAGTTGGATATGTTCCTTCCGTTGGGCCTGGAGAACGACTACAACACACTAACATTTCATCTCCTGACAAGGGGAGAGAAAAATGACCACTCATACTGTAACACTAACTCAAAAACCAGACTAACCTTCCCCCAGGGAACTGCTGCTTCATGACAGCCCACTTGTTGGTCCCATATTACCACATCACGGTCGCCCAAACTAATGAGCCTGCTAGAAACCAGCCGCATCTCAAATGGATGATGACGGGGAATTTCTTGAGTCCACAATTCTTGACTTTAGCATCATTAATGCGCTTGATGTTTTTGTTTCTGCTTTGGGACAAAGGAATCATGCAATTCTTTTGACTGTGGTATTTATACATTAGTCCTACTTTTTGAAAGTTCTACTATGTTCTACTTTCAGGGTTTTTAATCAGTGGTAACTGTTGTACAGTGGGCTCAAAAACAAATACCTTCTTGAAGTTCTTTCTTTTATGACTAAAGGGTTAGGGTTTCGTTTAAAACACTCCAAAAATGGTGTTTCGAAATGCATGTAACCTTCCCCCCTTTTTCCTACAAGGCGCAAATGCAAGTTATTGCAATGATGCGGCAAAGTGGGGTTTTTTTTGTTGTTTTGTTTTTTAACTAGCTCTCCATGGCTTCCGCTGTTAATGAACACTAACTTAAATGGGCAAGCACCAAGTACTTCTTTCGTACAGCATTTGAAGCTGGCCTAAACCATCCGCAACTCTCATACACCTACCAGACTTACTAATTTATTGTAGAATAGGGTACATGCCACATGCAGCAGCAGTTCAACGTCAAAAGATATATAAATATATCAAAAACAAAGAATTAGGCTGCATTTTCAGTGGGATTATTCAAAAATATTGTAATTTAATGAAAGGACTGCATTCAAAATATTTGTGGTGGGGCTTTTCTCACCTTATACCTTAATACCTAAATGTAACATAGGATGAAATCTTGAATTAGGTGGAGGTTCTCAAAGACAGACTGTGGTAGTTCCTTGCACGTACTAGCATGAGTGTTGGGTATATGACTTTTTTTTTTTTGGTGAGGCTACTTTTTGTCACTGTCCTGTTGATGAAGCATGACTTCCTAATGAAGTCGTATATCATTGCTTCCATAAACTTCCTGCTTTAGTTTTGTTATGCAGCAACAGAACCGATTTTACAAACCTGTTCTACCATGTAAAATAAAACAATGTTGAAAACAAGCTAACATTGTTTAACACTTAAAGTCAAATGAAAGAACAGATCACACAGAACTAAGCAGTTATTAGAAAGAGATGTTTTTATCTTTGTGGATGAAACTTCATGTATACAGATAAACAAGTAGAGCTCAACAACCAGACATTCTTAGATCAAAAAGAAATAAAAAAGAAAAGGTTACGGATGACTAATAGCAATAAACATATCCATCATGCATTCAAAAGTTTGAAATCATTGTCATTAAAACAGTAGCTGTTATCAGTAAAACACTGTAGACTGAATTATAAAACTGGACACTGGAAGATATTTCAAGATATTTTAATATAAACCCCTTTAGAAGTTAAATGATTCATAACAATTTACACTAGGGCTGTTTTTTTTATTATATTGAAAGCTAATCAAGTTCTCTATTATTTTAACAGCAAATCAAGTAACCCTTTAGGGTGTCTTTGG
Organism: Phenacogrammus interruptus; assembly: GCA_037974425.1. NCBI lineage: Eukaryota > Metazoa > Chordata > Actinopteri > Characiformes > Alestidae > Phenacogrammus > Phenacogrammus interruptus. The sequence goes on from JBBPCW010000147.1 coordinate 7,786,341, forward strand.
ATTGCTAAACCCCAACAGAGTTCATGAACACTTACCAGATTGAGGGGCTTTTTGACGGCTGTTTAAAAAAAACGTATCATTAAAACCAGGTTTTAATTAATCATGAACAAGTGATTTTAAAATCAGGGGAGTGCCACCTATTTAATATGAAAACAACACGAAGAAATAGAAATCAGCATTAGCGGTGCAACAGATACTGAAAGTTAAATTGAATTAAAATTGTATTAGTCAATGTAATGAAAAAACAAAGTAAGTTGTAAATTCTTGAAATGTGATTACGACTTCAAATGACCAACATCAGACATTGTGGATCTTATTATTATGACTTCATTTTTAGTGCTCTATAGCTTATTTAGTAATTAAGAATTCATTTACTAAACCCTCTGGATCCACATAAAATAGCTTCATTCTGTTACAGCAGATGAAATCTGTGAGGTTGTAGTGACTAAGTTTGTACATGAATGTGCGAGAGGTGGGGTTTTTTTTGTTTGTTTGTTTGTTTGTTTAGAGAAATCAATAATAACACATTTCTGGGCACTAGTGTAAATCTGACCACTCTTAGATACTTATTGTGAACAGTTAGTATGAATGTTGTATGAATCCCCATAACTGGAACTAATACCTGCTGGTCGTTCCTGCTTTAAAAATTTTGTTTGTTTGTTTTTTGTTTTTGTTTTTTTTACTTGTCATTGTATCTTACATGTTTACAGTAATTACAGTGCAATGTCTGGACTGCTATTTTCTGCCACTAATGTCTTCATGCAGCAGTCAGCAGTGTGTGAATCTAAGACTAGATGGAAGGTGGCGATGTGGATGAAAGCTTTCTGCAATGACACTTTAAAAAAAAAAAAGTTTTTAGTTATTTTACTAATTGCCCATCGCCGAAAGGTAATAACCCTTGGGTTGTTTTTTGATTTGTTTTTTTGTGGCATACAACGCTAATGAGCATGATCATCAGTTCCCTCATCAGTATAATAGTTTCTGCCCTTAGAGGAATATAGTTTGCCCTTATTGACTTCAGGACTTCGTCACTGTAGCTCTTAGGTGAGTTAGACACTGTGTGATGAATGTAGGAATGTTTCGCAAAGATATATGTTTCGGAGATGTGATGTGAAGACAGTGTATCTCCGTGAGCTGTTTCCATTTGTTTCAAATGTATTGAAGTCTTTATTTATTTCATTTGCACACAGTTTCTTATGGGATGGGACGATGCTGCTGACACTGACGTTTTTGCCTAAAAAACAGTAGCTGTTGGAACTGTTTTGTGTGAATAGACTCATTGCACTGCTCTCATGAACATTAAACTGGTATTTAAATACCTGAATCTCAAACAGTACACAGCATGCACAGGATATGTTCTGTTTTTTTGGCACCCAGCACACTAAGCGTCCATTCAAGTCTTTCTCACAGCTCTGGAACGAACAGCTCTGCATTAAATGTTTTGTATCTCGACTTTCCCTGCTTCTCCAAAACACATTTTGAACAATAAAATTAGCCTCTACTGCTAAAAACCGGAGTGTCTAATTGGTTAAAGTATAAGCACAGTCAGTGGTGCGTGCAGCACGGCAGCCTGTCATGCCCAGGATCCCCTCTTTATGAGAAGAGTGTTATTAAAGTCTATATCTGATGCAATGTGCTAGAGTCGTTGCATCAGATATTCTTTCCAAATCTATGATGATGCTGGTTCTTAATCATTTTTAAAACGCTGGCATTTTTCTGTGTACATACAAAGTGCCCTTAAAATGCATTATTGAGTATTATTTAGTGAAAGCAAACTGAAGACTGACTTTATTATAAGGCTGTTTCAAGATTATAAGTCTTGAAAGAGCTGGTAAATGTTCTTATTCAGGAGGGTCTGTTCACCTCCATCACAACTAAACTGATTTTGTTTTGTGTTTGTTTCCATCATTTCTTAACTTAATTTCACATTTGGATCATTTCCCTGGCTCAGTATTTCAAACTGACATTTTGAAATATGCATTTTATCAAAATACACTATATGGACCAAAGTATTTGGACATCTCTTAATTACTGAATTCAGGTTCCAGAGCAATCTTAATGCGTCAGCGTATAGAAACATTTTGGACAATGCCATGCTTTCAACTTTGTGAACACAGTTTGGGAAATTTTCTATTCCAGCATGACTCTGCCCTAGTGCATGAAGCAAGCTCCATGAAGACATGGTTGTATTATTGTGCATATGTGTGCAAGCAGTCTATAGCCTGCTTCATTTGACCAATCCATGTGTTAAAACAGGCAGTGTGATGTAAACATTTAGTGGAGGAGAAGCCCTAAGAGTGGAGGCTGTTTAAAGACACAACAGAGACTGATCCTCTTTTTCAATCACTAAAAGTCATTTTTTGTAAGGCAGGGTGTTGTTTTGCACTGGGGTCCATAAGATTGGCCGAGCTGGAACGACTGCACTTTCACACAGTTAAATAAAACTCTTTGCACTTCTCCCTTTTGTGACAGTCTCATGGCTGAGTCTTATGATCTGCCTGCAGGAACAGAGAGAAAACCAGCTCAGTCTCCTCTCAAGGCCATGAGCTCCTCGGGGCTGTAGTTCTCCTTCTTGGCCAGCAGGAGGCGCTTCTGCAGCGTCGCAGCCCCCGGTAGAGGGATGTCGGCCAGCTGCTGAACGCTGCGACGTGGAAAGTTTGATCTGTGCGCCTCCACGGTGAAAAACTGATAAGCTCGGGAAAGCTGGACGTGGTTCTTTAGCCCGAGGGTTTCTGTGTCCCGGGTGCTCGGTGTATGATCGGGAGGTCCGGAGAAGGGGGGCAGTAGTCTCTCCCGGGGAGGGGTATGGACGGTGCGGTCGCAGTGGTCTTAATCTCTCTTTTCATGTTCGTGGGATGTTTTCTGCTCGGACTCATTCCAGTGCTCATCGGCTTGTCCCAGGTAAGGGCATGGTCCCTCTATATCCCTGATTTTCCCATTATAATATTTAAACCACCGCCGTGTTACACCGTGTTCAGTTCTTAACTTCAGTTCTTAACTTCAGTTTTGAAACTTCTAGACTGATCTAACGGTACCGCCCGAGTATATTTCTTTATTTTAACGCTGGACAGTGTATATGTGTGTTTTGGGGGGTTTTTTAACTAAGGAAGTGAGTGGTTAAAGGGAAACTGACGTGTAACTGCAGTCTCTAAAGCAAACTAGTTTGGGCAGTTTATGCAGACCAAAGGTCTGGCTTAGTCACGTAGCTGTGTGTTTTTTTACAATCCACATTCAGACTGTGCAGAGTCATTACCCTAACGGTCTCAAGAGAAAAATAAAAACGAGAAGTGATGGATATGACCATTCTTAAAATTCCTTTTTATTCCACAACATGTATTATTTTTGGTTGTTGGTGTAAGGTGCAAAAACTGACACACTGGGTTTCTTCACAGTGGTGGTGATGGTATCAAAGCATCACAATGTTTACAAGACAAATATACCTCTTTGGTTTACTATCCAAAGCCACAGAGCAGACCTACACATTTTAAATGTAATGTTGATCAGGGAAACTGCTAAATCTGAGAAAATAAGTTTTGTTTTTTATTCTAATATCTTGCCTGTACCACTCTACAGAAGAATGTAAATTAATAACTCACCATTTGAAACAGTGTTTCAAGCGTCTGGCATTCATAGTTGTTAACCAGTTCACATTATAAATTTTAGTTAAAAGGGCTGGGACACCTCGAGGACTAGTGCTTAGGGACTTGCCCCTGTGATCAGAAGGTCGAGGGTTCGAATCCCAGGACTGCTCCCCGGGTGCTGTGTTCCTGCATGTCCGCTGCTTCACTTGGTGAATATGTAAAATGCAGAGGAAGAATGTTGTGCTGTTCACACTGTGTGCTGTGGTGTGTTCACATATTATAAATAGTCACTTCACTTTCAGAAATATTAGACACTGCAAATGTCTCTGCTATGATAGCGAATCCAGGCATGGTTCTAAATCTGTGCTCCACAGCAAAAGCTGCAGTTTGTGAGTGTGCTGGGTGCTGGGCTTCTGTGTGGCACTGCCCTCGCCATAATCATCCCAGAGGGAGTGGAGTTAGTGGAGGAGTCATGGAGAGGTAAGACTGCTGTTCTGCATTCTCTCTTCTAACCTCTTCCCTCTGTCCTTCCTCTTTTACAGAATTTCATAGAAGACTTTTCTGGCAAACTCACCACTGTAGCACAGGGATGGATTCTCTGTACTTGGACAACATTCCACTCAGCCCCTTTCCCTTAATTTCTCTTCAATTATTAATCACTGTTCCCATATGTCCGAGCTCTACAGCCCTCCAGTACATAAAATACCAGTTACTGGTATAATATTTAATTATGAAATTCAGGTGTTTCAGTCATACCCATTTAGAAAATCAAGCATGCCTAGACATTTTGTACAACACCAGGCCATTTTCTATTTTAGCTTGACCAAGCTAGATGAGTTTGGTGTGGAAGAACTTGACTGGCACAGAACCCTGACCCAAAACCCATTCAACACATTTTAGATGAACTGGAAGGGAGATTGCGAGCCACGGCTTCTAGTCTAACATCAGTGCCTGACCTAATAAATGCTCTACAGAATGAATGGGCACAAATTCCCACAGAATACAGGAGTGGAAGCTGATGTGGCTGCAAAGTGGGGACCAGCTCCATAGTATACTCTATAATTTGAATGCATTGTTGTTAAAGTCCCTGTTGGTGTAATGGTTGTGTGTCCCAATACTTTTGTATAGTGTAGGTTTGGACTTTGATATTAAGCTACCAGTGGAATTTCTCTTTACTATCCCTGTCTAAGATTACTCACATTTGTGCCACATTTAAGGTAATTCCACCTCCTGCTTCTTCTCCCTGCAGATTTGTATTGCTCCAGTGTCACAGCTAGACTAAATACTACAGACTTAAACTCGACTCTGAAGCCAGCTGCCGAGAAAGGCCTAAAGCCACACTTCTTTGTAGGAGTGTCTCTAGTGCTGGGCTTTACTCTCATGTTTGTGGTCGACCAGATAGCCAACTACTGCTCTGCACATGGTTAGTAGTTTCATGTTATATTATCCATTGTGTCTTGTAAGTTCTTTATGGAGTCTCTCTCTAGGAGTATTGTGTTAGCTCGTACTTTTAAAGGGGAAATATTATGCAAAACTCACTAAGAAAAAAAAAAGAAGTTATAATAGGTCTATGGGCTATGCAAAGTTATTTGCACAAAATCACTCTCAGCTTTATCTTGACAATCTAAGTCCCTTTTAAAATGAGCCCTTTCAGGGATATGTCCATTTTACACAATTAAGCGGTTGCTGGCCACGCCCCACCCACCACATGCTTATGAAACAAAACGAAACAAAACAAACAGGCTAGTTCATACTTAACTATGACAGAAACACAAAAGTCATTATTTGAAAGTACCGACATCTTCCTTATCTGCTGAAATGAGCTCCTTATTCAAATTTTTTGTTCTACCTTAAATAGCAGTATTTGACGAAACCGATTGTTGCTGGGACACGGCCATCGAAAATGAACTGAAAGCCATGCAGTCCTTGGGTTTTCTTTGTCTTGGAGAAAGTGTTGGGATGTGTGCTGTTCTTTGCAGCCAATAACACAACACTTCGTGACTCGCCTCTGCCTGTAGACACAGCGCTCGGCTTATGCTTGCTCATAAAGCTGGCTGACAAAATGGTGGATCTTCAACTAATCTAGTGGGTGGAGTCTCGACAGAATTGACCCAGTATTACGTCACAATGGGTTCGTCGTTTAAACGGCTCATTTTGAAAGGGCCTTAAACTGTGAAGAAAAAAGCTGGTGAATCTCTTTGTGAGAGTGATTTTGAGTAAAGAACGTCATGAACATGTTTTGTAGCCCATAGACCTTATTGCATAATATGCCCCCTTTAAATCTAAGACTCTGTGCTCTACCCAGAACTTTAGTATGATTGGTCATGCATTACATGGCGTTCACCAAAATAACCTTGAGCTGAATGAGAAACTATAACACCCAACTCAAAATACATAATTTTATCCAACAAACAATACCACCAACGCTGGGAGGGTGAAGATCCATACATGATTCCATGCGTTAAGTGAAATGAAGTGAAAGTGACCATTTGTCATAC
>JBBPCW010000147.1:7800556-7812922 GCA_037974425.1 Phenacogrammus interruptus
CACACACACACACACACACACACACACACACACACACACACACACACACACACACACACACACACACACTAATCATAGTTCCTGGCTGTCCATTTCTATGGGGAATCGCTTTAAGTGGTACGGCAGCAATTACCAGAGCAGAGGGGTCTGGTCAGTGTAGTGCACCGAGGCCTGTCTATTTTTACTGGCAACATTCCCCTGGTCCATTTAGCCTGGCAGTAAAGAGAGCTAATGAGCTGCCTGTCTCCATATAGCCTGGATAATTCACCCTGCATCCCAGCTCCACCACACAATTCAATACACTGGATTAGTCTTGGGAGTCTGAAATGGCTTCACTGTGAGCTGATGGCCTTTACACCCTAGGTCCCTTAGGATTTAGCCTCAACTGACTACAGACCAACTATCCATGTCATATGGAATGCTAGCCACCCTAATCACTCTGTGTTCACACGCTTGTTTCTACAGTTCTTTTTGAAGCACATGACAAAACTGGTTGCCATGTGGGAGAGTGGGTCGTTACTCCGTCCAAAAGCAAATAAGCCTCAATGCTGACTCAAGAAACCTACCTCCTGCACTTTATCTGATTCTGTACCAGATACCAGTTGGAGTTACTTGAAAAGTAGTAGACAGAGCACAGCACCGCTGGTTAGTGGTATAATGCAAGATTCTTATTCTCGGGGGAGCTGGTGGCCTAGTGGTTAGGGAGTTGCCCCAGCAATCAGAAGGTTGTGGGTTTGCATCCCTGGATTGGTATTTGCACAACTGAAGTAAAGTACTGTCCCCAAACACTGCTCCCCAGACACTAATCATTGGTGGCAGCTCACTGCTTCAGTTGGTTAAATGAAGTTCACACTGTGTGCTGTACTTTGATGTGTTCAAACGTGACTATAAGGGGTCACTTTACTTTACTTGATAGCAAACAAATGACATGGAAGAAGCACTTTTGGTCCTGTAAAGATCATTTCAGTGGTTGGTGCTCCCAATAGCCATTTTTGTAAATAAGATGTGCTTGCAAATAACATTTTTAAAGTTTCAAGTGTCCGCATAATATAAGCCCTACAATCATTCTAAAAGGCAACAACATGAAGGCAAATAGGCCAAAAGATCTAGAGGGTTCTATATATAAATGTGTGGGTTTCGGAATGATTTGTAGGCTTAGCATGTACACGCTCAGAAAAAGACTTTTAAATATTTTTCAAAAATAAAATAGTTTGATGTAGCAAGTAAGTGCTATTTCAATACATACTATTAATTCCCGAGTCCATATATGGAGAATTGGCTGCAAAAACAGGCAGTTATGAATTGATTGCTTTTGTGATGCCTTGCCAACCAACACATTTTCATATAAGCCACCTTTTCAGCCTACAACTGTTTACCCCTGCCTATTCATGCTGAAATGAAAGAGTGTTTCAGCCTAGACAGCTATAATTTGAATGTGATAAAATATATAGTTCAACGTTCAAGTTCAAGTTCAAAGGCTTTATTTGTCATTTCAACCATATACGGTTAGTATACAGTGAAACGAAACAACGTTCCTCCAGGACCAAGGTGCTACATGCAACATAAATTTACAATATAAATTAACAGAGAAACTAAACTAGCTAACTAAGAGGCCTAGTTAGCTGGCTAGCGGAGACAAGACAGATAGACCTAACAAATTTCAACATAAATTTACAAAAACTAACTGGCTAAGTAGACAACATAAAGTGCACGTGCAAATGTGCAAACAAATATAGTGAAGAAATACTTCAGTTTTGGCAGAAACACTGTCCAAACGAGTTGCTATACCTGATGCATTATCAGTGTTATTACTTTTACGCAAAGGCATGAATAAAACAGAAAGTTACATATAAAAATGTTTTTGATTGAGTATACTCTGAATCTTGGTATTGGATTTTCATTTTGAGTGCTTCTGAATAGAGGTGTACCATTCTCCCTATATTTTCCAGTTTCTTGGCTTTTTGTAATGTTCTGTTTTCCTTCTGTTTTCTGTGTTGTTGCTTTCATTCTCCATGTGCTTTTGTGTATGTGTATATTCCATGTGAGTATGTGTTGTGGTTATAGCCCTGCCTTAGCCCTGCCCCTTTGTTATCATGTTCATTTGAGCCTTGTTCCTGTCTCCTCCCTTGCCAAGGTGTTTCCCAGTGCCTAGTCAGTGTTTGTATAACACGTGTTTCAGGTCGTTTTGGTGGATTCTCTGTAAAACTCTGTTAATGCTGCTCTTTGTAAATGTATTGTAAACCTGACTGTTTGTATTCGTTTAGGATCTACCTTGCTTGTGTCTTTATTATACCTGTTGCAGTTTTCTCATGTTCTTGTGTAAACTCAGGCTCCTCGTTTTTGTTTCTCATTTTGTAATAAACCTTTTTGGATCTCGCGGTCACACCTGTCTGTCTCAGCCCTCACTCATCATAAGAGTGATCTAGCAGCAGTTAAAAAAGATGCAGTGGAGTTTCATGTAATTCAGAGGTAGTACATGCTAGCCTTCACCCTACTGTGTTGACAGTGTTGTGTAATTGTGGGAGTCCTAGTTAGCGGGTGGAACTTAACACAACAGTAATTACGTAAAAAACAACGCAAAACGTAAGAAGCCTTGATTCTTGATGCTTAATTCTTTCAGTACCTCATGTGTGATGACCGCTTTATAATACCAAATCAAACATGAATGACTAAAGGCTTGCACATGTGCACAAAGGAAGAATTGATGTTACATGTATTGCCAGAATTAGACATGTTTAGGTATATTAAATGTGGGAAACTAATACATGTGTGAGACCCTCCATGTTGCAGATGCTGGTGTGTACGTACTAGTCTTTTATAATACCCTTGTTCTGGTTTCTGAGTTTTGTTCCAGTAGTTTTCCACTTTGAAGTGCCTCAAACCTACATTACGCAAGCGGTCACAGCACAAAGAGGATAAGTGGACGGTGAAGAGCAGATTTTTGAATTGGACCTTGGTTAGATTAGCCACAGAAAGCTAATTAGCTAGCCATACAAAACAATTTTTGGGAACATAATGTACAAATCATGACTTTGTTGGTTTATTGCCTTTGTTTTTATTGGTGTAGCAATTAGCTAGCAAGCTAGCATGGTTATAATGAACTTGTATGAACAGACATGGAGTACTTTTCTGTCTAAAACCATAGAAATTATGAAGGAGATGGCACTCTTTGAAGAAGAATGGGAAAGTTAGTAACATTCACATGGCACCTGTTTACAGGATAGGCTTGCCTACCCTTCCAGTTTGTGGTAATATGCCAATGCACAAAAGCCAGAACACCCTACAACTGTTTTTGGTGCCTTATTTCAGCCAAGTTCTACAGTTTATGTGATTTTTATCAGAAATTTTTGATCAATAAACCAAAATCAACCTACAGAAACTGGACAAAATATGTTAGAAATAAGATGTGATGTCAAAAAACCCCTTTTTATTGTGTTTTTTTTTTGTCTTTGTTTTGGAAGATGGTTTTATGTACTCAGACTCCACCATCCACCTGAAATTTGACATGCTTATAGCCTCAAATGGGTGACAGAATAATTTGTGTTCTTTTTGGCAATCGTTTGGGTAAATTGACTAGGAGGCACATGACCTTAGCTCACTACGAGTAGTACCAAGAGAATAATCTCAATGCAAAGACCTAGCGCTTTACTCTACAAAAATTCACACCCCGCATTGCTACCACAGTTTGTGTCGGGAGCACTGCAACTAACACATTTCAATACCTTGATACATATGTTCATATTTCCTTGAGATACATTTGGCAACATTTGGTGACCAATTAAAAAATAGCAACCAATACATGCCTATGTAAATAGTACATCTTTGTAGGCTTATTCATAAGCCTTTTTCCTGGTTACAAAGGAATCAGTCATAAGATGTCACTACAAGAGGTTTAGGTATAGGAAGGATGTGATTCAGAGTCCAAATTCTTTAGTCACCCACCTCATTCAGAGGATTCCATTGCAATAAGGTAAATTTTGTTGACTTGCACAAATCATGGAGTGGATACAAGTTGCTTGACTTAAAATGCCCTTATCAATAGTCAGGGTAATCATTGAGAAGAAATATAGAACTATCATGAACCAGACTTGAAGAAGTTGCAAGGCTATTTTCTCCTTCCACATGTTTGAGGAATCTCCAATATACCTTCTGGCGAATTTCAAACAGTCTGCCTTATTTTCTTGGCCATTCTTCTATGAAGCACAGCTCTGTGCAGTGTGGGGCTTAGAGTCAGGGATTGACATAAGTGGAATGCAAGGCTGAATAGCGTCAGTAGTACGCAAAATGCGCACCAGTTTTCAGTCTTCACAGCGCAAATGCATACCTAATTTGTGACTTCATCCTGCGCACTTAACCCCCCGGAACCATGCTGTAACATAGACCCTGGCACAGACACCCTGCCCACTGCCATGATTTATGTCCTCCTTTCCCGGTCTGTGATACCTGTGGAATACCCTCTCTTGGCAGGTTTGCTATGGTGCCATAATCTTTTCATTTTCTAATAATGGATTTGATGGAGCTTCTTGGGATGTTCAAAGTTTGTGATATTTTTTTTATAACCCAACCCTGATCTGTACTTCTCACATCTTTGTCTCTGAATGATGTGGAGAGTTCCTTGGTCTTCATGCTGCCACTTGTTTGATGGTAGCCCTTAATTAGTGGTGATCCACTGGTGTTGCTTCTGGGGGCCATCAGAACAAGTGTATGTATGCTGAAATTATTTGACAGTTTGATTAAGTGGCTTTTGAAGGTAGTGCTTCAAAGCAAACGGGGTGAAAACAGGGGTTAAAATCAGTTTTACATTTTTTAGAATGATTTAAAACAAGTTTTTTTCCTCTTTTAATTTAATTACTCTGTAGGTCCATCTCTTAAAATTAAACTGAAAATCCACTGTATGTTAGATTTAGCAGGACAGTGACAGCACTGGTATACAGTAATCTCCTTCACAGACTGAGTTTACTGTCTGAGTAAACTGAACACCAATCAGAGAACCCCTGCATACTACTCGACGATTCTGAAAAAAACTGTACATCTGACCGTAAAATGGCTCGACAGGCATGAGATTTTCTGTGTCCAGCTTAGTCATCATTGTTTTCTTGCTGGTTTTGTTTCTTTGCCCTCAGAGCCTTAGAGATGAGTAATCTGACGACAAATTAGAATCATATGACACAAACACTGAGGAATCTTTTACCGTATTTTTGTTTATTATTTTTCCATCCATCTCAAATGCTGACACCTCTGTGAACAATGTAAGTTGAAAGAAAGATACTGATAAATGTAACCTAAAATGATCCTACACCTTGAGACAAAGGTGAAAAATGACAAAGAGGAAAAAGGAAATTTGCTGCTGAAGATGTACCCTCCAGCAAAGTTTAGATTTAATTCCTCTACAATGATGAGAATTTTACCTATAAAATTGTCAGAACATGTCATTTGACCAGGTGTTCACTTATATACTCCCGTCACATATTAATGTTTAACCAGTGGATAGGATTTTTTTCTTCAAATGAGCCTTGTTTTCCAGGTCAAAGGGGAGATTATCATTAATTGAATCTGACAGATAATCAGAAGTGTTTGCTAATTTTGGGATACACCAAAGTGCAGCTTGCCGGTAGTGTCTTGCTGTGTGAATGTTCACTCTGGCATTCTGCAGCCTCTGACATTTATGATTCAGATTTCAAAAGCTTCACTTGACACCAGTAAACACACTGACTCACTGGTCATGTGACTTTAACATGTTTCTGTCTCGCTATAGTTCCCAAACAGTGAGAAAGTGGCAGTGCTACAATGGGAGGTAGAGAAAAATTAGGGTCATTAGTGTGACTGTAGAAGCAATCCCACTGTTCTTCTTCTTAAGTATTATTATTATTATTATTATTATTATTATTATTATTATTATTATTATTATTATAAGTGAAATTTGGGGCCAATTGTCCTCCGAGGCCACTTGAAAAACTGAAGTGGTTCTAGGTCTGACACATACCATAGCCCCTTCCCCAATGCACTTATATGGAGCTTTTTGAACAGAAGATCAGGGGCCAAGTACTGATTATTTAAATATACTCGATTTTTGTGGTTGAGTTGCCTCAGTAATGTAAAGAGGAGAGCAAGCCTCTGAGTGAGCATTATCAGCCCAGTCTGAGGAACGCACATTTGTCACTGATTGTTGTGGATTATAAAAAAAAAATCAGCCTATGCACACTAGTTTTAGTGATGCTAGTTAGCCAGTAAGCTTCTAGCCACCTCAGCCAATTTGTGGCCATATCTTAACTATTCTATGTGAAATATGGGAGTGTGACAAATTAACCATACGTTTTTTTTTTCTGACTCTCTGAGCTGTTTGTTTCTGCAGTCTCTCCCCTACTATCCCAGTCTCTGTTTACTTTTCACTTTTATATATTTATACCTCTTTTCTCAATTCATTATTAAATCATTCTGTGACCACTGATACAGGCCCTGGCTAAGGATAAGTGGCTTGGATTATGAATGAATAAACTCAGCAAAAACACCTTAGCAGCTGACAAAACCTAGAGAACATGTATTACAAACAAGATCTAAATGTTTATATTTGTTACATCCCTGGTAATTGGCCACTAGAGGCCGCCCTGCCTTGACTGGACTTTGATTTGGCCTTTTCTGTGTACACCAGTTTTTTTGTTTTTTACAGCTGTCCGGTGTTTTGGTTTAAGTTACTGTCTGTTCCTATTGGTTCCTGATTTACTCTGTATATTCCGTTTTCCCCTGAGTTGTAAGGCCCTGTGCCTTTTTTGTATTAAAATTAAGGTCTGAGTATCATGAAAATCCGCACCTGCGCCTCCCTCTCTCCCTGGAGCCTTGGACATATGACAATATTAAGCAAAACAAATCTGACAACTGGATAATTTCACTTGAAATGAGCAATAACATCCAGTATATGTTACAAAAATGTCACTGCAAAATCTCTTTTCAAGTAAGCTATTTTCTCAGATTTCTTCATTGGCAGATTTTGCTTAATATAAGTCTTAATATAATATAATATTTGCTTAAGTATTTTCAGCCTATTTTTTCCTCATTTGTAAGTTGTTAAGATTGTTTTGTGCTGTATATGTCTAAATCAAACTCACTACTCACTTTCTGTCTCAGAGACATGATCCATGAGAGAAACTGCTGCCGTTTATCAACCGAATGAGAGGTATACATTGCTCGTGCAGCCACATTATTGCTTGGTGAATCCCAGCCTAGCGCAACAATCCCTCTGACATTGAGTGCAGTCGAGAGTTGAATGGCTCTTCAAACTTTTATTATCCTTTGAATGGCAAAAATAAAGATTTCCCAATGCCCCCTTGCCCCGCCCGGCCCCTAAAGTTCCCCTTTTGCTGAGAATCAACAGAGAAGCAACATCAATAGGTTCTTATAAAATTATTCTGATTTACAAAATGCATGGACATCAGAGAATATTACATCACACGCTGCTTGAAGCTAATGTTAATATTGTTGGGGTCCTGCTGATGCGCCGCTTCTGGTCTTCAGGTTCATAGGTATGTTCTCTGTTTACACTATGCCAGTCAAGAACTTATTTTAATGCATTTATTGATCTATCACTCACAGAGAACATGTAAGAGGAATGTGCCTGTTTCAAAACTTGCCATATTGATATACTGATATATACCTTCAGTATATATGCCTACATGTCTTATTAAAGTGTACTTGCTATATACAATGTAAACATTTACTTTATAGGTAACCACATTTTGTTATGTTGAGACATTGCTTAGAGCTAAATGCTGATATCCTTTACTATACTCTGTAAAATGGAATGTCTATGACAGTCAGTGGTAATTGTGTTTTCTTATCAGGTGGTTGTCCTCAGAGCGGCTAATTGAGAGTGAAGGAAACAAAGGGAGGGAGAGGAAGGAGAGAGAGAAAGAGAAAGAATTGAATATGCATAAGCAATTACTAAGCAGTGAGTTTTTACACAGTTTGGCTAATGCAGAGATAATGGAAAGTGATGAGGGCAAGAAATGGAGAAGAAGGGAATGTGAGGGATTTATGTCAAACCAAAGGATTTAGTGGTTTTGTTTTTACACAGCATTAATACATGCAGGTACCACAGTATACTTAGTGATTGTTCTTGTATTATTATTTGATTTGGTTTTTGCATATATACTATTTAAAATAAAATGTCTCAAAAAAGGTTCTCCAAGATCTTTAGCTATAAAATGGAGATCAGTTTGAATGCTTAGATTGTTCTTTGTTAAAACAACAAAAAACTATGGCAAACCTGTTGTACACTGTTTTAAAAATGGTTCTATACAGCATGGAAAAGAGTTTTCCTATTGTTATGAGTCAAAAGAACATTGTTTTAGGGATGCATATAAGAACCGGGTTTGGTTCCCTAAACCTTTCAATTCCCTAAACCTTTTTTCTGTTAATGTAAAATTCACATGACATAAAGGTCCTGTGCTTAAAAAATAACAACCATTCAAGGCAAGAACACTTTAGGAACCTTCATTGTTAAGAGTGCTAATGATAATGATAAAGACTCACCAATGGTATATGATTTAGAAGTTCATTTACAGTGATATCATCATAGCTCTCCCGATAGGTGGTCTCTCCACCAGCGGATTCCTCCTGCTCACTCGGAGGATCTTCTAGACTGGAAATGCATGGCAGAACTTAATCAAACGATCATATAATATACAGAGAACATTTCAATACTGTCAGAAAGAAGTCTTGTATTACCATTTTTGTGTTTTTTTTATGTTTTATTTATTTTTTATAGCAGCCAACCTTTATACTGGGTATATTATAGTGATGAATGGATCGATATAAATAGTCCCAAAAAACTTTGTATCTCCAAAACAGTCACTTCACAGGAGAAGCACAAATATCTTCCAATTAATGGAAGTTAAGGTTCAAAATATTCTTGAATCTTGTTTTGGAGATACAAAGTTACAAGAGGTCATTCTATATGCGCTGTAATCGTGAGAAAGCATGTGGTAGTTAATGTTTAAAGCTTGTCTCCCAATCATACAACATGTCCACGCTTGAGGACATGGGATCATCATTGCTGAGCCTACCTTCTTTTTCCTGTTAAGACGGAGTTCAGATACTTTTTCACTGCCATCTGCTTGCGGAAGCGGCTGTAGTTGTCTGTGAATATTGCATCCGAGTGACGCTTCACTGGCACCTGATCATCCTCCATCATATCATCACTGAAATTAGAAAAGTAATGAAATGCTAATATACACTGTAGCTGGAATATTTAAGAAGTTCATACTGGTGGTACCATATTGTCATATAAACATTATTTCATCTTCTTTATTTAAGAGCTGCATAAAAGTCAAATTCAGGTAAACGATTGTGATGAAATAAGATAAATGAAGTCTAAATCTAGTTCCAAATGCCTTTTACAGATAATATTCCATCTAGTTAGACTGGTTTCCAACAAACGTTCCTCGTTTATCCATCAGTGCAGGTAGAGCAGAGGAAGGACAGAAAAGTCCAGCGTTTTTAGCTGGTATTCAGGTGCAGGCTGCGTGGGGCAAAACGGTATAACCGCAGTTTCAGCGAGTCTCACCTGACTCGCTTCCCGATCAGAGACTCCAGGTAGCGCCGGGCGGACAGCTGGCCAAGCAGTTTACTGTACCCACTGGTGAAGAGACCGTCTGCATGCCTCGCAGCTCTACAGAGGAACAAAAACACCTTATTAGCAGCTATCCTTCCTTCATTATCTCATCTATCCTCCCTTCATTTTATCTCGGTCCGGCAGCATCACACATGCACACACAAACACCTCTCTGTGTGGTTTCGAGGCAAAATGGCTGAGAAAAGTTTCATTTAAACGAAAAAAATAATAACAACTGTAATCATTATCATCCCTACATAAAATCTTTATCTCCTAAAACTCTCTTCTGGTTCGCACACTGTCCCGAAACCGTTTCCTCATATTGTAAGTCGCTTTGGATAACGCGTCCGCCAAATGAATGTAATGTAATCGTTGTCATCATCATCATCATCATTATTGTTATTATCCTCATCATCATTATTATTATTATTACCATTATTATTACTATTATTAGTATTAGTATTAGTATTAGTAGTAACTATTGTATTATTAAATATTTTTAATATTTTTAATTTCTGGAAAAATTCTAAAACTAAATGAAATAAAATGAATTAGCTATAAATCGGACGGTAAAACTTTCTTGGTGTACTGAAAGTCTAGGAGAGGGTCACATGAAGAGTGTCTCACCTAATGGAGGAGTAGGGTAAACCGATGGTCCGAGAGCAGAAGACGCTGCACAGCGCGATGAGGAGGAGAAGTTGAGAGCCGTTCCTCTGTAACATCGCTCTCACCCTGCAGGAGAAGAGCTTTGTTCACTCAGAGCCCCACAATTCACCTCCCAAACAAATCTAAATCTAAATGAAATGAAGAAGAAAGAAGAAGAAGAAGAAGTAGAAGAAGAAGAAAAAGAAAGGAAAAGTGGAGACGAAGAAGGTGACGAAAAACGGGAAGAATGGGAAGGAGAAGACGAAAAAAGAAAAGAAGAAGAAAAAAAAGAAAAGAAGAAGGACAAGGACAAGAAGAGTTTCTGAATGGTAGCGTGTGCGGAGAAAGTGCTCTTACATGTGCTGAAGGTCCTCGGGTAAGAAGAGGCTGCTGCTGTCTGTGGTGCTAAAAGCCTGCAGATGGAAAAGCTCCTGAAGTTCTGTGAAGCCTCCTCAGCTCTTTTCCAGGGCAGACGTCTCTTCTGACTGGCCTCTCCCTCCCCTCGCCTCGTTTTATATATCTGAATATTTCTCATCAAATGGGAACACAATCGGATTTGATCCGAGTTGGTACGTCATGAAACGAGTCCCACTGGGACTGATGTGTTCGTCACTGGTTTGCTGGCACGCTCAGTTTAGGAGACCAGCACCACGCTGAAATCAAGCATAATTTTGTCGCCTTTGCACAGAATGACGTTTATCTTTGCCTTGCTCATATTCAGTGATTCATTTATGCCACACTTTTCACGTGTTATTCAGGGTGAAGAGTAATCTGAGAAGAGCAATGCCTGACTTGTGGATATAAAGCAAGTCTGCTTGGTGACCACAAACTGGAGAGACTTCTGTAGAGATGTTATGTTTATTTGTGTAATCTGCTGGTGCTAAAACAAAGCTGATTTTGAAGTTAGATCTAGATTCCTGGACAAATTAGCTTTGCATACAAACGTAGGTTTAAAATAGGTGTAAGTATGTAAGATTAGTTACTGAACTTGGATTTTTTTTGTTAGAGTAAGACAGTTCCACTGAACAGATTCTTAAAGAAACCAAAAGTGATTTTAAGAACTCTGTTTTTAAGAATACACATAGACTAAAAATTGTGACTGTGTGTGTGGTGAGTCTAAAACACTATGTCTTCTAATCTTAATGTTACACAAGTTACTATTTCCATTCTAAAAATCCTTCTGATCACTTGCAATTGTATTTAGCTGACACACTTATTTAGACATCAGTAACTGTAATACAGCCACTTCTGTAAAGACTTTATACTACAAACTGGAACATTGCTGTGAGGATTTAATTGCATTCAGCCACAAGAGTGTAATGATCATTCAATCACAAACACCACTCCAACTGCATGCTGCAAATGCGCTTTCCATCAGCACTCCACCACATTCTTGGGGTTTGTTATCTCCTATAAGGGTGTGGCCATGGATCCCCAGAAGCTGGATGCTGTGCATGCTTGGCCCCAACTCAAAATGCTTAAGCAGCTTCAGTGCTTTCTGGGGTTTGCTAATTTCTACCATCACTTTATCCAGGGCTTCAGCTCAGTTGTGGCACCTCTTACTGCCCTTTCTGAACTGTCTAAGAAGCCATTCATAATCTCCCTTAGAAGCCACTCAAGCCTCCAAACATCTCTGTCAACTCTTAACCATCGCTCGTGTACTACTCCATCCGGATCCCAACAAACCAATCGTTGCAGAGGTGGATGACTCCGATGTGGGAATAGAAGCTGTCCTCTTTCAGCGAGGTGCAGACCAGAAACAGTGCGCCCAAGTCGTGACAGTAATCTTTGTACCGATGTTCTGATATCATCTTATCTCTCAACACTTCTTGTCCTACAGTATTTGTGCCTGTGTGTTTTATATTGTTGTGTGCACCACTGACAAAAAATCCAAACAAACTAAATCTTTCAGCTAATCTTTATAAACACAACAAAGGGTATGAAAGTGATCATTCGGTCATACGTGAACACACCACTGCACAGCACGAAATTCAACCTCTGCATTTAACCCATTCACCAAGTGAAGCAGGGGGAAGCACGACCACAGCGCCCGGGGAGCAGTGTGTGGGACAGTACCTTGCTCAGGGTACCTCAGCGGTGCCTAGCGGTCTTGG
>JBBPCW010000147.1:7894822-7905256 GCA_037974425.1 Phenacogrammus interruptus
ACACACACACACACACACACACACACACACACACACACACACACACACACACACACACACACACACACACACTGTTAGAGCAAAATTACTTTTTAATGCTTGACAAATTGTCTAATCTGTAATTAAACGGTCTAATATTACATTAAAGAAATGAGAACTGTTTTACTGTGACAGACTGTATAGTGCCTACGGATAAAAGGTGTCTAGATTCCAATCAGTACCACCAGCATACTGATAACTGACATGATTATCTGGAATCATCTGCACCTGTTTCTTTACTGGTTAAGGCCTTAAGCTTTGTTATTTTTGAATAATTTATATGTGGGTCGCAAAATATACCCAATCCATCTGAGAAAAAGTCTCGACCGGGAATAAATAAGTATAGTGGAAACCACAATCACACGGGAGAGAAACCGTATCATTGCTCAGAGTGTGGACAAGAAAAATGGCAGCAGAAGCACATCAACATGATGAGGACATGCCTTTCTAATTGACAGCTCATCATTTCATTTATTTACCTATTGACACATACTGTTATTGGTTAAGTGTAAAACTATTCATTTTGATCCTGATGAAAGCAATTCTCAAAGCTTAGTCAGCACAGCTTAGTCAGCACAGTCGTCAAATCACTCAGTAAAATAAGTTTTGGAGAGACAGTCAGCTTGTTACATGCTGCCAAACAACATGTTTGAACATAAATGCCTTCAGCCATCTCTTGAGAGGTGGCCCTGTGAGTCAGAGACATCAGCAGCTACAATGGCCCATAGTGTTTCATTCTTTGGGAAGGGGTGGGGGAAGGAGGTTCCACAACAAAAAAGTACTGATGCACAGCGCTGACATAGGTCCATCATGAACTGACTGAGATGCCTTAAACTGGTCATGAACGCTGGGCCAACTAAGGCCAGACATCTGCTCTGCATTAGCAGTTTGCTTACTATAATGGAGTGTTTGGCATCTTACACCACTGGTTCTCATCTAGCCCTCGTGAAATGTGAATAAGTCCAGTAGACATATATTCATTCGATTCTAAACCGATGAATGTTCATTTTAAACTGTGAAATTCAAGCAAGGCTGATTAATGTAGGTGACATAAGGTGCAAAAAGTACAGACAGCACACAAACATAGAATGAATACCGCAATAATGAATACCATGCCGATATATTGCTCGGTAAAAACTACTTGAAGGAATATATTTAAAGTGGCATGAATAGACTGCTCAAACACTGCACTACCCTTCAAAAAAAGAGTAAAAAATTACTCTTTATTCTGAATTTAAACCACATAACATAGAATAGCACTTGCACTGCTAGTGTGAAGGATTATATTACTTAAATAAATAGGAATTATAGTATAATTCTTAGTTAATCATTGTCCTCATAACATGGCGCTACTGTTATCATGTGTCATACTGCTATCCTCATGTGATGTTCTGTTATTTTATTGACATGAACATCAGTGATATTTCAGGCTAAATCTGATACTCAATGAAGTTGCATTATTAATTTCCCCGATTTCAGATCCAGCATCTCACAGCAATCTCTGACCAAAAGGATTGGTGAAGAGGACAAAAGGAAGTTCACAGGCAGAAGGGTGGAGGATTACTTGGACCTGAATGGGGAGTCCCGCCTCTCTTACTACACCATTCTGCAGGAGAGTCCCTGAGCCTGGTCTTCACTGTTAAAAATCTTCTAATACTTGTATTTTCATTTAGGAGTTGTTTTTTTTTTCATATTTGTCCCAATGAATCTAGGATAAGCCCACTACTGAAAGAGCATCATAAAAGTGTATTTCCTACTCATTGAGTTCAATGCTCCCCAATTCAAGCAATGTGTGAACAACAACCAAAACAAACTCAACGTGAGACGTGAGAAGAAAAATAAGACAAATCAGCAGGAAAAACCCAAACCCTTCCATTTTTGATCTGCCATGGGCCAGCTCCACTCTGTCCCTGACTAAGAGTAGGTCTAGCTGGGCCCTGAATGTGTTTCCATGGCGCTGTGCAGAATGACCCAGTGGATAATTAGAGCCCAGAGTCTAACCACAGGGTAAGCATAATGAAGTCAACTCGTCCCAGTCACATAGAAACCCTACCATGCAACACTCTCAGGCTGCTCTTTCTGTCTCCTACTACCTCTAACTTCAGTCCATTAGCGGCAGAAATGTGCTATTGTGCCTATAACTGCAGCACAGACATAACAGAAAGAAACGGTGAACATAATATCCATGTCGTCTTCCAAGGCATCTTGTAAACGCAGGGTTCTCTTCTGTCACGCACGTAGTCAGATTTTGTGCTGCTCTAGAGTGTGTTAACTTTTAACAGTGAGTGACACATGAAGTTACACTAATGAGTGTCCAGGTAACTAATTTATCTAGACCATATAGGTGAGGACATACCAAGAAAGATATTACAGGCTAGATGAAGGAATATGAGGTGGAGCTGTACAAAGGGTTTCTAATCTATTATCGTTAATTTTACGTATTGTCTGAATTTTTAAACAGGGCTTCTGGCAGTCTGCATGCCAAGGCTAAGGAAAAGCTAGCACTAACTTCTAAAACAGCACAAAACAATATGCTGGGAAATAAAGCTATTAATATCAAAAATGGCACTCTTGGGCAGTTGTTAGGTCTACACTGCCACTTCAAAAACAAAACAAGCAGAGAACACTGCTCCACCCATATCATCCACAGTATATGAAAACATTAAATCTGAGTTTTAAAAAAATGACATAGGAGCACAAAATCAGTGGAGACCCATGGCATACAGCATGCTTCCAAATGAGGAATCGTTTAGCTCACAGCCAGGAGATTTTCTTGTTGGTAATAGCACATGCTTGAATGGTCTGTAAATTCAAATTTACTTCAGTATTGTATGACAAGTGCATTTAATGAGGTGGCTAACGACAGCTAACAGTTCCAGTAGAAAATGAAACGCTGTGTGTGTTTGTGTGTGAGAATTAGTGAGTGTGTGAGAGAGTGTTAGAGAAATAGTCAAGTCTCCACAATCCATGGCCTGATGTTAGAGCTATTTGAGCCTGTTAACACATTTTTGGGTTTTGTATTTTTTTTATTATCTCTATAATGTGTTTTAATAGCTCTGTTCAAGAAACAAAATAATCTCTTTATTATTTTTAGTCTAACGCATTTAGTCTATTATTTGTGTTAATATTTTCAAATATTTTAAATAACATTCTGTTTAATTTTGTATTTACTTTGTATTTAATCTAGTCATCGAATAAATACAATGCTAATACTGACTGTAATGAGAATTTTCTCTTTGTACTTAAGGATTTCTTTTGGTCCTAACATGTGTGTTTGTGATGTGTGTTTGTGCAATATATGTATGTCCAAAGCAAGAATTAAAGCTTTCTGTATCACATTTATATGGAATTTAAAAAATACACTGAAAAGAACTGCAGTATATTATGGCAGCTTCAAAATAAATCTGCCCATTTGCACTTACTGTTAGAGATATGTGGTTAATACCACATGATGCAAAGGTCACCACCTAGCCAGACAACAGCCGTGCTGGAACACACTAGAACCAAGTCAACACCCTGTACACCATCATGTCCAACAGTGTCCAACAGTATCTGTTCTGCTTTTTGGTATACAACATCATCCACTAACACACATCTTAGTAAATTCTACAAGGACTTAAAGGAAAACATAACTACAATCCAAACAACCTTAACAGACATGAATCATCTTAGTCATCGTCTCAACAGCTTTTGGCATGCTTGTACTTCCTGCTCATTGAGATACGTGCAACATGTGCAATTCGGCGTCCTCCTTAAAGGAACAAACTGCTACTGTGGCTAAAACGCTGATTGCCCCTCAGTGGGCTTAGCTATGCTGGATCACTAAAATATTATGTTTCTCTGTGCTTTTATGCTCTACATATAAGTAATTTCATACCAAAACAATTCTCCAATACGTCCAATAGGACTTCACTAATGACCATAAACAAAGCTGTCACAATAAAATGAAGAATGTCCAAAAAGTCAGTAAGATATTGTACCGTGAAACAAAAACTGCTCTATTTTAGACAGTTAAACAAATTAAACAACAATGAACCAGTCCTCGATTCACTCATATGAGATAAGAAGCAATCAGTATACACAGTTTAGTATACAATCAAACCGCAAGTTTACACTGAAAGGCAGCTGGGGTCACGTACAAAAGACAGTGCGATAGTGTATTATCATCCGATTAAAGCCTGGATGCCTGAAGCAATCATAATGATTCACTTAAGGCCGGGATATACTTGAGGCTCAAAAAGCTTCCGCACACACATCTTGGCTGGCATGTATTCCCAGCACGCTTTTGATTAATCCTCTGTCATGTTGTCAGAAGCTAACGCAACACGTGGGTTGGGTTTTCAACATGACTGAACCCTTTGAGGACAGAGCAGGTTAGAAATTGTGATCTCTCTCAACTTTCTATCCTCAGTTCACAGTACAGTGAAACTGGATAGCGTTTTTTTCACCAGGACGATTTCCACCTTATACAGATTTACATAAAGTACGTCACGTATCCCGGCGCTTAGACAAAATCAAACTTTAGATATTCTGTGGGAAGAAATACAGGTAGCTATATTAAAGAGGCTGTGGCAGTGCGGTGAAATGCTGGAAACCAAGTTTTGATTCATTGCAGACTACATAGATATGATATGAAAAAAAATAGTGTTCACTAGGGCTGCATAATATATCGCAAATTTACCGTCATTGCAATATCAACATGCGCAATATACATATACTAACTGAACTGCAATAAACTCTTCACCCAGTGCCACAGAGAAGAGGGCAAAATAATCACCGGGCATCTTCTGTGCTCCTGTTATAGACTGTTCCTTTTGCTCTATTTTTCTGGCTAAGAACTATAATTTAAATTATGTTTACATGTATTTAAGATTTTAAATTACTAAAAAAAATATTTTCAGACTTTTTTCGACAATGTTCAATGGTTCAAATGTTTTATGGGATGCGTTAAATGCTCTGTTTAAGTAAATTCTTTTTTAAAAAAAACATGTTGGAATGGAAATATAGCATTTAATTTTTTTCTGCATAGACTAATCAGCCTCTGGAGTCTATGTTACCAGCAAATCCAAAGCAGAAAAACATTAACACTATAAAGGCTACGTTTTTACTCACTTATTGCATGTGATATTGCCAACATTATCGCATATCGCATGTTTTCCTAATATCGTGCAGCCCTACTGAGCACAGTCAGAAACATTTTACTAACTATGATGTATAATACGTGCAAAATAAATGCCTGAATGCTATCATGGTTTATTCTTTTGATGTTTAATGTGACACATTATGAAATATAAAACTTCACATAGTGTGTCTCATCAGAGCGGTCCCTTTGAGAGGACTTTGATTTCTGACTGTGAATGAAGTGATGCAATGTACAGAAATGCAAGAAAATCCAAAAATCCCTCCAAATCAATGTAAGTAAACACTCCTACAGTCTTCACCTGCAGCAACACATGAAAGGCCTTTCATATCCACCCCCCATTGGGTGATTTTTGGCATGCAACTCTAATGAACTCAAAGATTAATAGAGAGACTGTTCCTTAAGACAGACCAAACCAGCTGCAGTTGCTCTGTCATATGAAATATTTCATCACTGAGATCTTGTGCCTCTCTGGCTGGCATATCTCACGCACCAACACATACACATGCAGGTGACTCACCCCCTGAAAATAATGGCTGTTGAATTCATCTCCGATGCGCCGCAACTCTTGCGCGATGTACAACTCCGCTCGCATGTCCCCCGCAGACGCTGCTCTGTGGGGTGTAGAGTGGCTATGCAGGGCAAGAAATAATTCTGTGGAACACAAATGACAAGGTCAAATTAGTTAAGTGCGATCAACGTCAATATGTAATCACATGAAAAAGTCATATTTTTGGTTATGTAAAACTGGGCAAGGATTGAATAAACTCTTTCCTATGGTACTGGTGTTGGTCAGAGAATAAGACATTTCAGAGAATCTTAAGCATTCATTGTCGAAAGAAATGATTCAAGACATTTAAAGAGTAGGCTGTGCTTAACAGTTTACAGTGCATCCTAATCATACCATCATCAAAGGTCCTGCCGTTCTTTTGATCTGCACTTAGCACTTAGTTTCATGAAAGCGTGTGATTCAGTCTTAACATTCACAAAGAGAATTCCGCTGTCAGCAGCAATGCAGGAGAACAATGCTAAATAACAACAATAATGCTAAATAACGTCTTCCATCTGTTAACCTGCCTGCTGTTTTTGTCTTGTTTCTGGTTGATGATAATTCCCCAGTCATTTAAACTGCACAAAATGAAATACTGAACAGACAAATGAAGACAACTGAACAGACAAATGGAACGGAACCAAAAACAATAACATGCTTCCCAACAGGCATGAAAAATTCTGTAGATACTTCTTTAGTCCAATGGTTTGGGTTTGTCTAACAACGCGAATGCTGTAAGACATGGTCAGGCCACAGTAATATGAACCAGTGAGATATTTTAGCATTCTTTCTTGGGGGCACACAACAAATCTAAGCCAAGGTCTGAGCGACACTGGAGAGAGCACTGAGGCTAAGCGCTAATAATACAACCACAATCTGGCGGAACTTGCACTGATTCTCCAGCTATGACTCAAGTGAGAACCAGTTTTACTGTTATTTCTCATACCCCATCATATTAGGACCATATGCTACTCATTTCCACACACAGCTTCACCCGACTCATTGAGGCTTCAACTCTAAAATATCCAAAATCTCACTCAAGATATTACTCAATCGCATTTTGTGTTGTTACTGGCTTGCCACAGGCCAATATTGCTGACAGCAATATTGTGAGCCTCAAAGGCTTCATTTGTTTACACGTGAAATGAATGTCCTGAGTTTCGGACAAATTTGCAAAGAACTCCACTTCCACCGACATTTTAACGTGTTACAGGCTGTTAATTGTCAATGCCAGCTGGCACTGACTGGCAAATATACTGGCTCAAACTAAGTCACTAAGTACAACATGACACCGACATCAGAGGTGCATCATGCAATTCAGAACACATCAAGTCTGCATGTTCTAGTCCAAGAAGAAACTGATACAATGAATCCAAACAAGATGCCCAAACATGCAGCTTCTGGCAGAGTTACCTTCCACAGATGAGAGCCCTGATAAGTGTTAGTGTTGTTTTCCTACTCCATTAAGAGTGTCCTCTAGGAGACAGGACGCTAGTAAGGTGCTACAGGAAGACACTTTATCTGCTATCTCCTGGTTCTCAATAGGGGAGAACAAATGGCTGGATCTCGTGCCCAGCCTTCAACAAAAGACAGGGCGCTCTATTTTGACTACCGGCAGGTCTGGATCTCGCTTCTCTTGCCTGTCTCAACCCTTAAAAGTACATGGAAATAAAGAGACAAGCAAATCAGCTTACTCCATCACTCCCCATTGTGAGAAGACAGGCCCTACACTGGCTCGCTATACAGTTTAAACATGGGGATTACACAAAAGATGTTTCCAGTGGGTTTGTGGATAACTAAACAGACTTCCTGACCCATGTGCAAAATTGTACCTGCTGGAAAGGTGTGCACTGGAGCAGAATCACCAGGGACACTAAGAAGAAGGAACCTTGGAATACTTAATTCAACGAGCAGATTTTCTGGTTTAGTAAGACAACGCGATTACGAGGACTTTGTTTATATGTGTTTTAAAGTGGTTGGCTCACCGGGACCAACACCACAGTCAAGGTTTCTGTACAGAGCTGGAGAATACAGCTGTCGTTTCAAAAACCCAAGTCGCCATTTGTCACCCTAAAAACTTGCACACGTATAAACGTGCTTGTTTGCTTGTTTTTCCAAGTCTTCAGACTGAATGTATTTTTGTCACTGAAAAAATCCAAACGTGATGGTGGCGCCACGCAGAGCGGTGGGCTACACGGAGAGCTACACATATGGAGGCACTCGCCTCCGTGTGCGCCAGATAACGCGGGGAACTGACTGCACGCGAGCTCATCCGCCGCGAACGCACACACCGCGCGCGCACGTGAGAAAAACTCTGAAGGACAACGTCTTACCATCATGCTCACCGTCAACTTGCAGCTGGGAAATGTGCTGCAGGGCATGAATGATGACTTGACTCGATGGACTGGGGGTCTGAGTGGACGCGCTGTGCGTCATGAGCGGAGAGCTCGGCTCGCTGTCGAATGAGAAATATCCACTCGAGGAGCTGGAGAGAGTTCGGAAGAGCGGCGACCGGGAATGATAACCCAGAAGACTGTTAGTGACCGTCACCCCACCCCTAACCTGCTCCCCTCCGCCGGGCTCGGGCTGCTCGGCCCGGGGGGCTGTTCCGCCACCGCCGCTCCGGTCGCTTTCCCCCTGCTCCTGTAGGAAGGCTGGGCGGGTGGCCCGGTTTGACCGTCTGCGGGACAAACAAAACAGCAGTGATTACTGTTCTGCATGCGAATTGGGCAACAGGTTACGTGATACTTAACTCCTGCTGACTCAACCCGGCAGCGAGGCGCAAACGTGTGAGGTTCCAGAGCGCCGCGTGAAAAAGAGCGGCCCGGTCAGTTTATCCGGCAATTCAGTCAGAGGAAGCGAAAGGTCTTCTCCGTTCAACACGGTTTCAGTTCGTTTGGTGTGTTTTTCTCTAAACGAGGCCGAAATGATCTGGAGCGCATCAGCGCGAGGTTTAAAACGGCGTCACAGCTCAGCTCCACTCCGAGCCCAGACTACTTCCTATTTTTCTCTCCTTCGATGCGAATCCCTGAGCGCCACATTTAACCTCTAAAACGGTTTTAGTTTACTGCGTGTCCTGCAACCTTTCCCTCGGTTTCACCTGGGCGGCAGAGTCCGAGCTGTAAGCGGGTCACCACAGCGCGCCCCCGGACACGCACACTTCTCTCTGTTCAGTCCTAACAGTCCCGAGCAGAGGGAGAAAGAAGAGACAACTGGAACCGGTTCAGTGATCGTGAGCTCACCAGAGCCCCTAAGTGTACCGTGCGGAGCGGCGCAGAGTAAAGAAACACGCTCCGGGCTCCTGTCTCAGTGGGACATTCGTGTTAATATTACTGCCAGGCCTGCCGCCAAACAAAACTAAACTTAAACGCAAAGTTTGTATGCGCCACCTAGTGACGTGACTCTCTAATAACAGGCGGAAAAAATCAGCATTGCGTCGCGTCAATTCGGTCCAGCGATCCAAAACTAAAGTACAAAATAACATTCTATAATGCTCTATTTTATGCTGGCTTCTCGCATATCTTAAGTTATTGTTTTTAGCAAATCCACATAAAATACCACATAATACTTTTCACCCACAAAACAAAAAAACATCATAGATCATGTCATTAGTCTGACTAATCCAGCGCCGGAGCAAAAAAGCGTTAAACCGAGCCAAACAGGTGCTCTCCTGCCCCTCTCAACACGAGAACATCTATCGGGGGCTTTAAACCGTGCGATGGCACGCCGTGCTTTTCCAGCAGCGAGGGGAAACCATGGCGCAAGAGTGAGTCTTCCACCTATATTTAACACACTAAACCCGTGAACACCTTAAACAATACTGCGGACTTGTGCGTGCTGGGCGTTAAATAAACAAGGGGGTCCAGGAGAAGTTTAGTGAAAATAAGAGCAGAGAAAGTCTGCTCGCGTTCCTTCAGTCAGACAGATCTCGCGTCGAGGTCGTTCAACTTGGAGCGGAGAAGTGACTGCGCGCTGGAGCGGAGCTCCCGGAGAACACGGACAGCTCCTCAGGGAATCTGGCTGAAACTCGAGGCTGACGAGGTCTCCCGGACTTACCTGGACATTCTTGTAGAGCATACGGCTGAGCGGAGCGGGCGAAAGCTTTAAAACATAATGAAAATCCTCCGTCCACACAATAAAACAGCCTGAAAAGAGCACAGAAGAAGGCGCATTGATATGCTGCAATCTATAAATAGTTTCCTCTCGATGGTAGGCGGAAGAGAGGGGTCAGTTTTGTCTGTAAATAAAGGTGTAAAAATAAAGCCCGGTGGTGTCGGTTGCAGTCTTTTGTTCGTTCGTGCGCTCAGAGAGAAAGTTCCTCCCAGCCCGCCAGTCTGCAGCTCTCTGCCTTTCTCTGTCTCTTTCTCTCTCTGCACGCCACAAACACCGTCCCCCCACTGGCGCCACCCACTAGAAAGGGCGGGGGTGGGCGTTTTAACCACATCCTCGCTGCTGCCCCGCCCACACGTGTTTGTTTAAGCGTGGATGGACTCGGGGCTGAAAACACAGGTCTGCTGCAAGCGTGCTACCAGTTTACGTTTGCTTACAGCTCTCACCGTTAGCCTGCCTTTTCAACACAGTTACTACCTGCAACGTTCCTCTGTAGCCTGTGTGCAACAAAATGCATGCAAGTCATGGGGGGGGGGGGGGGGGGGGGCTTCTTAATGCCTTCTTGATTTTGTTTTTCTGTAGGTTTCCCCTTTTC
>JBBPCW010000147.1:7927728-7940439 GCA_037974425.1 Phenacogrammus interruptus
AGGGATATTTGTGTTGTATATTTATTTTTATTTATACTATTTAATTTTATTGTGCAATTAATTGCCTGTCAGTTTGTTAGGACTCAAACTATTTAGCAGTGTTTACATGTTCTTACTGCATATCATTCATCAAAATAGAAGTTTTATTTCATAAAGTTAATTTCAAAATGGACATGCTGTCACGGTTGTGGAGGCTAACCCCCCACGACCGAGAGCTGTCTTGGAAGGAGCAGGCTGGAGATAGGGATTCCATGCACAGATGAGTTTTATTTATCTCAAACAGAAAGGAACAGAGGCACGTGGGCCAAAACAAATAACGTGGTTCAGGATCAGGGCAAACACAAAACAGGAACACAGCATAACCTAAGCTCATAAGAGACGATGGACAGACAACTGGGATGAACTCACACAGGAAAGGGAACATAACCAGGGTAAACACACACCAGCTGGGGAACTAATCAACAGACACAGAAACACATGACAGCTGGAACCTAAGAGAACAAGACACAAATAGAAACAAGACTATGAATTGAAATTAAAAATAATAAGTCTAGCTTTCATTATTGAATTAAAATTATGTACTGGTTGTTAAAGCTGCTGTAGGTAGAAGGCGGGCATTAGGACCCAGGCGAAGCTACACGGCGCTGCTTGTTAGCGAGTAGCAAAAGGAGCCCGTTGACCCCTCTGGATTCTTGCTGATTGCCAGGTGTTCAAATACTTAGGTGCAGCAGTGCAATACAGTGCGCTGAAGCATGGTTGAAAAGCAAAGTCTGATGTTTATTTATTATTACTTTTGTCAGATTAAAGTTATTTCTGTGACCATTGTGAGTTTTTCTTTCATTGACCGAAGGGTACCAACAATTTGGTCCATGTGTGTATACACTTCCATATTCACTTTATTGGTATTACTTATATATTCTTCTCCCCTTTCTAGGAATCTTTATAACAATGGCTTCAGAGAAATACAAAACCATGCCTTCAATGGGTCAAAAATAGATATACTGTAAATATCACACCTTTTCACATTTACTTTAGTGCCATTACTAGGAATATGTCAGTCATAAATCCTTTTTCATTTGTTTTAAAGCGTACTGAAGAACAATCGAAACCTGCAGATAATCCAAAAGGAGGCTTTTAGAGGAGCTTCTGGTCCTACTGTACTGTAAGTGGAATATTCACATTGCTGTTTCCTTTGTGTATAGCCCACTAGGGGAGCTACTTGTAGTCTGTCAGTTTCCAGATTTTTGTACATTTTTTCTATTTTTTGCTGCTCCTTGCTTTGTTTGCACATCAATATGCTTTATTCACCGCATTTTCTCTGTTTTCCAGAGATGTGTCTTACACAGCTTTAGAGACTTTGCCCTCTTTCGGGCTGCAGTCTGTTCAGAAACTGGTGGCTCGCTCTGTGTTCTCACTAAAGAGATTGCCTCCTCTAAATGGCCTGGAGAACCTACGAGAAGCCCAGCTGACCTACCCCAGCCACTGCTGCGCTTTACTCAGTTGGGACGCTCACAGGTTCTTGTTATTTTGATTATTTATGCGACATTTTTTTCTCTTTAATGACACTGAATTTTTAGTTCGGTTTTGATTTTTAGTTATTTAGTGAATATGGCAAACCTGTCAAGAATTTGCCGTAATATCAAAATTCTTAGGTTACATGCAGGGTATCACATTTTGTTCCATAGTAACCCCCCCACCCCGCTGAGTGCGGGGTAACAGTTATCTCTGTAATAGATTAATCTACCAACTATTGTTTGATCTACAAATTAAACATGTTGTCATGTTTGTCCACTGTTACAGTATCTCTGTCAAAGTCCATTCAACAAGCGATTTCTCATTTAAGGTGATGTCCATAATGTATTACAATCTCTTGGAATAACTGCGGACATGTCTCAATAATATTGGAGGGTGTCCAGATCCTTTCAAGGTGATTTTCAACACTGAAATCACCAGAATGGAGTGATATCCACTGAATATTACTGACGCTGATTAGACTATATATATATAGATATTCAGAGGCAGTATAAACTATGCTGAACAGCAAGCATAACACAGTGACAGAACACGATAGAAAAGTTCCTTTCCCCCTTTGGTGGTGTGTGCCTGACAGGAAAAACGTGTTTAGGGGAAAGCACAAAACTCTGCAAAACATCAAAGCTTCTGCAGTAGATGGTTTATTGTAATTAAATTTAGCCTTTAGTTAAATGCGCATATAAGTGAGTACAATAAGGAACAATATAATTAGGTACAGATATTTATTGTCCATATAATGTGCTTTCCCTGCTCCCAACCCCACTGGTCTGACTAATCAGCATGTTAGCAGCCCCCTGCTGAGTAGTGTGTGTGTTAAAGCAGGAAAGCACTTCATTTTATTGCCCATTGTGTCTCCAGGACCAGGGCTGGAAAACACTGCTTTAGGGAACTAAAATTGTGCTTATATATAATAGTTCAAATGCATCACACAAATAATTCTTGCTCTCAAGAGTAAAGTTCTAAATGGATAATAATGTTGTACTGTCTTCATTACTTAAGTGTACACAGGTCAGAAGGTCAAAATCATCAGCGATAAGTTCATTTCATGCTGATTTTCCCTAGCACATACAGTTTTTGTGAGGAAGCTAGTTATATAGTGCATGGTTTTTGAAGAAACGGTGGTAGCTGACACTGATTGTTATATCTATGCCACAGTGTCACCTGTCTGACTTTGCACTAAAAATATTGAAACAGTTACTTGATTGGTGTCTGTGGTTTAATAAAAAACACACGCAAGTCTATTGCAAATCTAATATTAATCATAATTCAAAAAGTTGATGTGACTGAAAAAAAAACTGGTTTAGAAAAGTGTTGTGGTTTCTAATGATTACAATTTTTTTGTTATTATTGTTATTATTACTAGTATTATTATTTTTATAAAAAATATAGGCAACTTACATGACACTCAAGGACACCTTACGGACAAAGTACCAAAAAACCCACCAAATAATGTTAAACTATTAAAGGTTTAAAGGTTATTCCTTACACTGTTTTAGCATATAGATTTCTAATTCTGTAATTGTTAGCATTTTTGTGAGGTCATTTTTCAACTGGTCATTTTCTGTTTCCTCCAACAGGGAGGCGCCATCTACAGCTCTGAGAAATTGGTCCTCGTACTGTGAAGAGCAGAGTCTTTTAACTGTGTAAAATTCAATATTTTCCTACCTTAGCCCTATATATTTATTACATTTCTAGAGGAAGTTACGGATTTAATTCTGCAATAATTCATTTTCTCTGTGTGTCTTCTTCTTTAGGAACTCTGATGAGCCCACAATGGTGGATGATCCCTTTTCCATTGACATGTCAGGACCTTTTGGCACTGTAGATTTTGAGTACCCAGAACTGGTCTTCTGCCAAACGAGGCAAGTCCTTCTTTGCAGCCCAGAGGCAGATGCCTTTAATCCTTGTGAGGACATTGTAGGGTTTGGCTTCTTGCGTGTGGCCATCTGGTTTATCAACATCCTGGCTATTTTGGGCAACCTGACTGTACTTCTTGTGTTTTTTGTTGGCCGCTTCAAGCTCACAGTACCACGCTTCCTCATGTGTCATCTGGCTTTCGCTGACTTCTGCATTGGTGTGTACCTCCTCATGATCGCCACAGTGGACCTGCGCACATGTGGCCACTACAGTCAGCATGCCATAGAGTGGCAGACAGGCACAGGCTGCGGCGTCGCTGGCTTCCTCTCCGTCTTCGGGGGCGAGCTGTCTGTCTACACTCTGTCTACTATCACAGTAGAACGGTGGCACACTATCACTCATGCTTTACGTTTGGAGCGCAGGCTTGGTCTGCCCCAAGCTGCTGCCATCATGGCTGCGGGATGGCTGGTTTGCCTTGTCATGGCCTTGCTCCCTCTAGTGGGCATCAGCAGTTACAGCAAGGTCAGTATGTGTCTGCCCATGGATATTGAGACACCTGTGGCACAGGCTTACATCATCCTCCTGTTGCTCTTCAATGTGGGGGCCTTTGTTGTGATCTGCAGCTGCTACACCCGGATCTACGTTGCGGTACGCCATCCAGAGGTGCCCGGACGTACGGCTGATGCCAAAATCGCCAAACGTATGGCCGTGCTAATCTTCACTGATTTCCTCTGCATGGCACCCATCTCCTTCTTTGCCATCTCTGCTGCCTTTAAAGTACCTCTCATCACAGTCACCAACTCCAAGATTCTCCTGGTGCTCTTCTATCCCATCAACTCTTGCGCCAATCCATTCCTTTATGCTATCTTCACCAAGGCCTTCAGAAAAGATGCCAGCATTATGCTGAAATCCATTTGCTGTTGCCAGGGCAAAGCCAACATATACCGAATGAAGAATTACTGTTCAGAGCATGCTGGGAAAAGCAAGATTAGCTCAGGCAGCAAAGGCCCGCACACAGTCATGTGGTTGTCCTCCTGTCGTCACCAGAAGCCCCATCTGCAGATAGAAGGCATGCAAAAAGACAGCTAAGGAGAACATCTCACACTTTTCAGAATCAGGATGCTTGCTTCGTGGCTCTCGTTTTTTCTATCTGTGCAATAATGTGCAGTGCATTATGTTTGTCAAGTGTCCCCTTCAGTGTTTTTTTCTAAAATTCAATTTTGACAGAGATAGAGAATGTGTGGCGGTTATTTACTCTCAGACAATGAGGCCTTTTTTCTCAAGCAGGATGAAAAATGAGGACTCATTTATTCCAGGATACATGGACTCTTGATTCTGAGCTTCTTCATATCCAAGGAAGAGTAGTGATTACATGAAATGTCCTCTGCCGCTCTGACTGGCGGGGGGAGACCATGCTGGCCTTTTTGAAGCTATTGTAAAGGGTAATAAAAGAGAAAGAAAGTAAAAAGATATAGATTTGTCCTAATACATGTTTTACAATTCCTTCTGTGCTCCCTCCACCTTTTTTTTTTTTTTTTTACCTAAAAGCGGGTTGTATAATAGACTTATTTGCTATATGGAAATAAATGGAAACTGGCATTGAAAAATGGCATTTTCACATTATAAGGCTACACGAAGAACAGATATTTAGTCCACTATGGCCCTCATCAATGTTTCTCTTAAGTTGTTGGTTTCTGTTTAAACTAAGCTTGTCCTGTCACATTGAACGTTTAATTTGGATGAAAGAAGTGGAACATTGTTCAGGTCTTATCTCTGAGCTCTTGGACACACAGAAGATGGCTGTGACTCCTGCCTTCTGTTGATGACCTTGTAAGATTGTCTGTTCCCCAACAATAAACTGAGAGGCTGATATGCTTCAGTAAGAGAAATTGTTCCTCTTTGTGGACAATAAAGGAATTGATGAACGCAGATGTTGTGTTTTTTACTTTAGTGATAGATTTGTTGCAACTTAAAATATATTTCTTAAATTCTCTTATGCGATTGTATCAACATTTTAAACTGTTCCAACTGTATTTGATTTAATTAAAAATAATATTTGAAATGCTCGTCTGGAAACAAAAAAAATGTATGGACAAAAGAATTGGGACGCCTGACCATTACATCATCGGGGACTTCACTGCATTCAAATACATTGACTTTAATAAGGAGTAGGTCCCGCCTTTGCAGCCTTAACAGCTTCCACACTTCTTGGAAGGCTTTTTGAGTGTTGCTGTGGGAAAGTGTGTCCATTCATTCTGTAGAGCCTTTGTGAGGTGAGGCACTGATATTGGACTAGAAGGTCAAGCTCGCCATCTGCGTTCCAGTTCAAACCCAACGTCAGGGCTCTGTGCAGACATTCCAGTTCTTCCATACTGAACTCATCCAACCAACCACATCTTTATGGGCCTTGCTTTGTGCACTAGGGCAATGGTTCTCAACTTTTTCAGCATGTTGCCCACTGTTAACTTTCAATCCCCTATTTTGGTGGCCATCTTGGAATTTACAGTACCAAATTTAAAACGTCACAATTCCGTCACACATACTCATTTCAAAGGTAAAAACTCAGAAGTATCATGTGCCAGAGAAGAAAAATATGTAAACGTAACAACACAGGATGGAAATATCGGATTATATTATGCTTGTGTCAAACCTCTTTGAATTCAGACGTGTTTTATCGTCCCTGTCAGAGGAATTTTTCCCACAGCCATAGGTCTCGTCAATTTATGTTCAGAATTTGAGCTCAAAAGAATAAAAACAATGTTCTATACGGCTTTAGTACCATTTAGTGCAAGCAGAGACTCCATTTTGTTTGGAGAAATCTTTATTTTACCACAGAATTATAAATAACAGCTTCAAACCCGCTTCTCTCCCATTCACTCTGTACAAAAGGCTCTGATCTGATCAACCGACTCGCACTGCCGGCTCCGCCCCTCGGTTCACCATTCGGATCAAACAATAAGAACTCGTCCAGGCGCAACAAATACTCGACAAACTCACTTTAAACACAGTAAAACAACTCCAAAATAACTCGCTTTGTTTCGTCATTAAAAATCCCATATTTTTCCGACTGAGCGCAACGGAGCGCCTCTCTGTCTGCGTCGCTCGACTGATCTGGGAGCGGTTTTCGGCGAGAGGGCTCATTAGAAACGTTACAACCTCCGCTGTTCGTTAAATATCGTAGGTTGTAATAATACAACAGGAGGCGTTTTAATAATACACAAAACACGGCGTTAAAAGTTTTTTGGGGGGCCAATTGCGGACCAATGGCCTGTCTTCGTTTTATCCTCGCGGCCCAATCAAAAGCCTTCACGGCCCATCTGTGGTCCGCGGCCCAGTGGCACTGGCACTTGTGCTGGAATTCTAAAGGGCCTTCCCCAAACACTGTCCACAAAGTTTGGAGCATTGCGTTGTCTAAAATGCCTTGATATGCTTAAGCCCAGACACTGAAAAAACAGGTGTCCAAATAGTTTTTACCTAAGATAATGTATTAATTTACATTAGTTTTACGTTTTTTTGTTTGTTTGTTTGTTTTTTTACTTTTTGAGGTGTTTTGAGGTTATTTACTCCCAGTCTCGGTGTGAATTATATGAAGTGAAGAAGCAGAGCTGAGCATCCCCTACCCTGGTACATTTTTGTGACGTCACAGCGTTAGCTTCCCACAGAAGTGCGAACAGCTGCAGGTCTGAGAAACGGACCCAGTTTCTGTCTCTCTCTTGGAAAACGGGACCGCAGTAGATCGAGCTGGAAGAAGCAGAAATGCTCGCCACGGTTTCGTTCAGATGTCTCTCAGGCGGGTGTGGGAAGCCACTCGTGTAAATTTGTGACGGACAACTCTTTGGAAACTAAAAAAAAATCATATCCAGAGGACTGTTGACCAACTCTCTGGACACTGAGACAACACGGCACCAGAATGGCTCTTAATACCGTAAAACTTTTCGTCTTCTGGATTTTTTCACATTTACTCAGTTCGGCGACAGGTAAGATATAAAAACTCGGAGTGTTGCGACCTGTATGTTTTGGTTCAGCTGGCCACGCGTCGTGCAAGCTGCAGGGCTGGAGTCGGAAAATACAGGCTGCCAGACAGGCATGCGTCTGTGGCGAACAGCTACTGTGGTCGTTTATGATACATATGGAAGTGATCAAACGTGACATTCAAGACATGGTCAGGTATTTTTAAGTTGATCAAAATCATCAGGGTAAGCATCGGCACTGTAGTTCTTCTATGTGTCTTTCACTTTCTTTCGTAGTCTAGAAAAGTGGATAGTTCACATGAAAACTAGACTACTTAGTAGGATCAGACGAACAACTTCAGTAAATCACAAAAATCCTAGCTAGGTTTTAAGTTTTAATCTCAGTGTTACTACTTCGGCTCCTGAAGTTAATCAGTCACTAAAGGGCGCCAGGATCGGGGCTGAACTGGGCTGAAAAGTCCCTTTTTTGTGGACGATATAAAGTATGTGTCTGGTGGCGCATATAAAATTGATTTTATTATAAATAAATATATGTAGTATTTGTGTATATACAACATGTAGTATTTATATGTAAATGTGTGTCTGTAGTCCCTTGTAAAATATATATGGATAAAACATAATTAAACTGAGAATTGTTTGTATATACATATAGTAGGCTATTTATTTGTAGTAATTGTATATTTGTTAGTGTATGTATGTGTATGTTTTTGTAGTATATTGTACATATTAATGAGTGTAAATGCATGCATTTATGTAAAATGTAATTTTTATTTAAAAAGCATAATAAGTGATGTATATAATTGTGTGTATGTAGAATTTTTATGTAGTGTTTTTGAGAGGGTTCTTGCTTTTACACTTTTAACCATAAAGGTTTTGGTAAATTTTAGGATGCAAGTCTGTTGACATTTGCACTGGACATTGTGGGTTAATATTGTTCTGGATTGCATTAGTTTGGTGGATTTAGTGTGTTGAAATTAGTGAACAAACTTCATTATGCTACTCTTAAGTCATTTTCCCTAATGTTGTTACTTACTGATATGATTATGCACTGCTAGTGAGTATTGCTTTGCTCTCGTAGTCCATTACAGCATGCTAATGTAAAGGAATGTTATGTCCAAACAAAGCAGCGTGCTTCCTCTGATAACAGATTTTCGTGGCAACGGTGAATTTCCTTTGCTTTGAAGACTTTCTAAGTTTTGTGGTGCAGTGCTCAAGTAATGCCATTCTGTTGTCAACAGTGCAATAACATACAGTGGTAATGTATGTAAATTTAGTCAGAAACTGCAACTGAGAGGCCAGTTTGGGACTTTCAAACTCTGCTGTTACAAAATAACTCTCACTTTAACACTACATACACAGTTTTACCATGATATGTCTTAGCAAAACTTGGGCTTCAGTTCCGTTTGACATTTTGAACCAGAGACTGGATGTTTATTTTGGTGGATAGAGTTGGCAACTTCATTAATAATCAGGTAAAATGTATCATAAATTATGTCAAACATGACATGCTAGTGTGCTTTCTCGTGAAGCATCAATTCATCTTTCTCCAAATGTAGTTCAGCTTCGAAACAGACTTTGTACTTCACAGAGAGTACTGCGCCCCCACTGGTATGCCCCGGTACTACTCCACTAGTCCAACTACGGAGCTAGAGCTAAAGCTGGCGAGCTTTGACTGGCGAGAAGGACTCACATTCACTATTTAACACAACTAACACACACACACACTCACCATAAATAATCTCTAATACTACATAACAACATCTACCCCCTTCTAATGTTCCCTAAAAAACACAGAAAAAGGGCCAACCGGCCACTTACTCCACACGCAAAACCTCCTGGTAGGCCAGACCTTGCCGTGCGTTTCTAATGTGTGTGTAATTTATTATGTTAATTGGCCTGGGCGGGTGCGGAATTAATTTTGATATAATCACGGGTGAATGGGCAGGTATGGTGCTGTACTGTGCGGGTACAGGTCTCCAAAAGTGCACCCGTGCAGGATTCTGATGTGGTTTGGATGATGGATCACATTTGATTTTTTTTTTTTTACTGGATTTTTCTTTTAACACTCTTTTCCAGCTGGCAGTCATGTACGAGCTCCTCTAGCTATTGTCCGCCCTGGCGGAGGTCCTCGGGGAGGTCCACTTCAGCGGGACTCTGAGCCCTTGGTGGGTCCTGGACGGGCCCCCAGTGTACACTTGTCCCAGGAGGAGATCCAGAGGCTGCGTTTTAAGCCCACTGTGGGCACTATCAGGCTGTCTGAGGGAACTAAGGTCAAATTCAACTGTTCCATCGATTTCCATGACTTTGGGCAAGAGTTGAGCATCCTGTGGTTTAAGGATGACAAAGAAATCCCTGATGGCATGCTGGCTGTAGTACGCAACCTGGGAATAGTTACCTTATTGTCTACCATCAGGTTAGGAATAAATTAACACTACACTGTTAATAAACAAAGCTTCTAAAGTGTCCTTGAAACATTCAAGTAAAAAAAGTAACTGTTATAGAAAATGTGTACTTTGCAGAGGTATTTAATGTTTTGAAAGGGTTAACAGCTCGTAGTTTGTGTGTAGTTAAATTGCATTTTTCTTTCTCTCAGTATTCAGAGTGTCCAGCGAGCAGATGCTGGCAAGTACCACTGTAAACTGACCGTCAGTAACAAAGCGATTGAGTCGAATCCTATCAATGTTGAGGTGGAAGGTGAGTACTTTTGGTAAAGATTTAACGTTTTTTTTTTTTAAATAAATGTTAACATGGTCATTGTTATATTATTTGGAATGATGTTTCTGGTTGTTTTCAATTCAGGTCTGCCCACTTTCACCAAACAACCAAATGATGTAAATGTAACACGGAATGCCCCTTTCAATTTGACTTGTGAGGCGGTAGGTCCTCCAAACCCTGTCGTTATTGAGTGGCTTCACAAAGGCCAGAAGATTAACCATACCTCAAGCTCTCCCAGCACCATCACTATCCAAGGTAAATGAGAACACACATTTTGGTCTTCTTATATACATTTTTCACTCTGATTTATGTTTCACCTCGAGGTCCTGTTGACAGTGTTTGGGTAGTTTGATGTGTGAGAAATATAGCCACATGTAGCAATCAAGCGGTCCAGGAAAAAAACAGCCAAAATTCAAAAAGACAATTAATGTGGATTTATTTTTTAAAAGCTTTTATTCCTGATATTCTACCACTTAACCACAACCAGACTCAGTAAAATCCCATGTTTTATAAATATGTGAGATTTCACAAGTTGTTAAGGAGTGCCTACTAGGCTTGTTGTGAAATTTCAAACTCGATACCGATTGTAAGGATGGTACTCGATGCTATTTTTGATACTTCAGGTTCAACTCAATATAAGTTCAATATAGGTTCAGCTTTTTGGATATGGGAAAGCCTGCTTATCAAAATGCTGTGTCTGTGTGTGAGAGAGAGAGAGACTTTGTGTGTGTGTCGTTTCTCTCTTCCTGGCACTATACGATATTGGCAATGCGTCACAACTGTTGCGTCTCGTTTTTGTCTCGTGATAAATGTTTGTTGACGATATTTAGTCATTTAGTTTTGTTGAGAAAGCAACATGACATGAGAGTCTGTGTAAAATTTCATGGCGCTGGGTTGTCCCCCTGCAGAGTTACGGGGCTGTAAACATTGGGTCCTCCAGGTAGCCGGGGGGACAGGCTGCCCACTGCAATGCCTGTTGAAAATTGTTGTATTTTGCTGGCTATTTCCGTGAACCGGCAGATGCAAAACTGGCATTTAAGTATCGATACCAGTGTTAATTGATATCGAACTCGATACTACATTTTATTATCGATTAGTATCTGCGAATCAATTTTAACAGCCGTAATGCCTACATGTATATACTATTAAACATACTTACAGTTCTAGCTGTTAGTCAGTAATTATCCAGGGAAAAAGAATGAATGTCATTTATCTGCATTCATTGGCAATTATTAATTGGCATTTATTTATGCTACCTCAAAATCAGCAAATAATTACCCTTTTAGTTTTTCTAAGAATCTTACAAAACATTAACAGCTATTTCAGTTATTTCAGTCAGTTATACTCACTGCCAGAAGAATTTTAACTGCGTGTAGTGGCCGTACTGTTCATAAATTTCAGAAACATGTTGACCTTTTTGAACAGTATGTTCACTCTTATGAACTAAACAGTTGGAAACAAGTGCAGAAACTAGAAAGTGTGTAGCAGAAAAGTGAACTCTCAAAAAAGGGAGTCATCTAAACAGGGCTGACAGTATCTAGAGTCTGAGAAGTGAAGCAACGTCCTGAATATCTGCATCTTAGATTCCTCTCTTTCTTGGACTTTCTGCCACTTGAGGATTATGGGGACTTATCAGATTTTTTTTTAGATCTGAATCAGATTCAGAATAGAGGAGTTGCTATTGCCTTTTATTTGGTTTCTTCCTATTTCCTGTAGGCCTCTATTTTGGAAAATAACAATTTTCCAGTCTCCCAGTGTCCCCTGCAGCCATCTGAAACAAAATGTTCCAGAAGAGTGTGTCATTCAGTTTACAGATCCCCAACTTGCAGTGTTTTAAATTCTTGTATTGACTGCACATGTGGCTAATGCCCT
This sequence comes from Phenacogrammus interruptus, assembly GCA_037974425.1. Lineage (NCBI taxonomy): Eukaryota > Metazoa > Chordata > Actinopteri > Characiformes > Alestidae > Phenacogrammus > Phenacogrammus interruptus. The sequence continues at coordinate 7,939,677 of JBBPCW010000147.1, forward strand.
TCCGTTTTGCTTAGCTTGTTAGACTCGACTATAACAGCCCCGGTAATAATGCAGGGGATTTAAACGGAATGAACACATTTAGGCCCTGTGGTGCAGTTTGTAGCATAAATCTCTGAGTTGGACTTTAAATGATCAAAAGAAACCACCAGCAGGCTCTTGCATTTCTCTGTAAGCACTAGTTCAGCAAATCTGTAATTATATCAGTGGAATTTGTTCATTTGCTTTTAAGGTTTCATGTAGTTGTCATTATGAATGGTTGATTGCATCAAGGAGGACTAGACTATTGAAGAGGCTAGGAGGGGCAGAAACCAGGGTGCTAGCATTCAAGGTTCCGGTTGGTTGGCTGAAGAGAGTGGTCTCTGCACTGGAGAAAATTTGGTAAAATTGCTTGTTTTCTGTTTTGTGGTCCAGTGTAAATATCACTATCCAGATTGTGTTTGGTGGCTGAGAATATGAGTACAGTAAGCCCTCGTTATTTGCGGGGGTTACGTTACACGAGCACCCGCGTATAATGAAAGACCGCGTTGTGTTTGGGTCAAAGAAATGCCTTAAAATGCCTTTTTTAATAGTGTAAACCCTAAATATGTGCTCCCAGAACACTTTAATTTCATTTTGAACTCAGTTTAATACATTACCCTTAACGAAAATGTAAAGATAAACCCGAGGTTTAAATACAGAAAAGTCACGAGAGACAGACAGACAGACAGACAGACAGACAGACAGACAGACAGACAGACAGACAGACAGACAGACAGACAGACAG
>JBBPCW010000147.1:7944871-7959308 GCA_037974425.1 Phenacogrammus interruptus
ATTTCACTGTGTGTTGTACTTGTATGACTGCATGTGACGAATAAAGTATCTTGAATCTTGAATCTTGAATCTTGAATCTTGAATGATGAAATAAGTATTTAATCCTCTACAAACCACACAGGTTTCTGGCTCCCACAGACCGGCTGTGTGCCAGTTTCACACACAGATTACAATCAAGCTATCAATTACAGATACTCCTGATCTTAACTCGTTATGTGTATAAAGCACACCTGTCCACAGAATCAGTTACAAGACCATCAGCAGGAAAATAGTGAGAAGGTGACAACAGTTGGTGGAGCTCCATGCAGTATCTTGCCTCATGGAGTGAGGATGATCATGAGAAAGGTGAGGGTTCAGCCCAGAACTACACAGGAGAAGCTTGTTAATGATCTGAAGGCAGTTGGGAACACAGCCACTAAGAATACAATTGGTAACACACTACATCATAATGGACTGAAATCTTGGTCCCCCTGTTCAAGAAGGCACATGTACAGCCAATATTGAGTTTGCTAGTGAACGTCTAAATGATTCAGAGAAAGCTTGTGGCCAGATGAGACCAAAATCATCAGCAAACTTACAAATTCAGCTGAGGATCAAAGAATGATTTCCTTCACGGTACTTTATTCATCATTGTATTTAATAGCATGTTTTATTTATACCTGGCTTATTTTAACTTGTTAAAACATGACAGAGTGTCTTTTAGCACATTTAGTGAACTTGTGCATTAATTTCACTGTTTACCATTTCAAAGCATGGTGTGAATGCAAAGAATGAATGATTTTATATTGCGACAATTTGTCATGTTTTTCCATAACTAAAATACAAGAGGACAGTAACTCCACACTACAACTTTTACAAATGTGTATCAAACAGCACCTGATCTTCAAAGAAGCCCAGTAGATGGAACTCAGGCATGTTACTAATAATTACACAGATGAGGTTTGGCCATTAGAGCACATTGTCATTTTGAAACTTGGTCCCTCAGTCCAAACATATGCTTCTGGAAACTTGTGGTTCCTTTGATGTTCTTATTGCAGCTCCAAGCCAAAAAGAACAAGAGAGAGAGCACATGTGGTCAACATTACTTTTGTCTATCTGGCAAATAGATAATTGAAAAACACGTTGAGGTATATATTTTAATTTCCTGACCGTTATTGATTTTGATATGTTAAGACATTAGTACTTTCTTTATATATTCTGACATTTATGTTTGACATCACTAAAATGAAGGAAGGTAAAGTACATTTATACTTGACCTTGCCCAGCCTTGACTTGAGTAACAGAGTATTTATGGTCATGTGCAAGAATGTGAACACCCACCAGGACAAATTATGTCAGTCCATGCTGTCTATGTAGTTTAACACACTGGAAAAAAAACTGAAATACAAAATGTGCCATAATGTTTACACAGTCCACATGTAGTACTTTTAAACCTATAGTTTAAAATTAAACTGTGATAACTAATAGATTTGCTAAATGATATAAATTAATGCATGTGTGCCCACAAAGTTTACACATTAATGGACTAGTCCAGTAACCAGTAGGGATGCCAATCAGATATCTGTGGATATCTGCTACTATTGACAGAATGTTTTTCTATTTACAGAATGTGTAGGCGATGCTGGAATGTGATATTTTTACACATTTGACCTCATTAGTAAACTTACAGAAATTAACCTTATTAAACCCAGGTAGACATACTTGTCATGTTGTGATCGCCTTGTGTACCACGCCCCGGCTGTGCAGGTTGCCATAGTACTGAGCACTTCCCTCTTCCTTGTTTGCCCTCTTGTTTTGGTTTCTCCCGGATTATTCTGCATTTCTCTTTTTCCCTACTTTTACCCAGCCTGAACCCGGATCTAGTGTCCATTCCCCATCATGCGCACTGGTTAGCGTGGCGCGTTCGTGTATGTCCTCTTAAACAGAGTAGAGTGAAGTGTTACATCTAGCAGCCTGTCTTCAGTGTCGAAGACCCTGACCAGGTAGAACTAAGTGGCTGAAACTGAAGTTTCCGGGGTTTCCCATCTCTACCCCCGGAGTGGGCTTCAAATAGGCTACTAGAAATGATTCTGCTTAACTGTCATGTAAAGAAGCGCTGCATCCAGAATTTTGTTCTGTTAAGCTGTTTCTCAGAAGTGATGCTCAGCATCTCCTTTGTTTGCATTACCTGCCAGGACTCCTGAAATATAATCTTTCAAGCATCTCCTGCAATTGCATTGTTTACCTGGGGTAGCCTGAATCTGGCAGTAGTCACTGTTTCCACATTTTATACGTTTATGTACCAGCATCAACAAATACGTACACGAAAAATATTGTATCTGTGTATTCTCAGAAACTATGACAGGTCTCCAGACAAAATAAAAACCGTAGGAGCCATTGGCTCCTATGCACAAAATATTTGAGAGCCAAATTATTTTTTAGGAGACATAATCTCTGTCAAATGTGATATAAATACACATTTGTTTTTAAAACATAGTAAAGCTATGTGTAAAGCTATAGTAAAGTACTTGAGTACTGTACTTAAGTACAGTTTGAGTATCAGTATTTCCTTTTCACTTCACTACATTTCTGTCCAGGTTCTCGTTACTCGTTCCCTTCAGTTCCGAATGTGGGTGTTACTGTCTCACTGTTCTAAAACGTGATTGGTTGTGTACAATTAATAAAAAGGCTTGTTTTCTTAATCATTTTGGGTTGTGTTTCATTCTTTAACATTCTACCTTATTCTTTATCTTCTACAAGCAAGTTGGATGCATTAGGTATTGTATGCATGGTGACAATAAATCAACAATGCAGTGAAATATATACTTTTAATACTTAAGTATGTTTGGATGCAAATACTTCAGTACTTAAATTTGACTGTATGACTCACTTGTAATGGAGTAACATTTGACTAGTGGTATCTGGACTTTCACTTAAGTAATGAATTTAGGTACTCGTCTACATCTTATTTTTGTATATATTTCGCATATTTTAGAACACGCTCAGCAATGTGCTGATTTCAAATCAAATGCAATCTGTTAACACTGCTGTCGGTCGCGAACGAGTCGGTTCTTTGACTAAATTTGGTCACAGATATAGATTATTAATAGACTGTGTGAACTGGGAACAGTAAATGCGGCGTCTCCCTGTCTGTCTATGTTTTTAAGAGCCAAAGGAGACGATCTTCTTAGTGATTTGATCCAAATGATCTGAAAAAGAGCAGAAATTTCCATATCGAATAACGTGACAGTAGTAGGAGTGGTAGACTTGGGTTGAGCGTTTCTGCACATTATGAGATGTCACTTTTCTTGATTTTTTTTCTTTTCTTGAATAATTCCTCTTGGTTGTGAGAGGTGATCGTCACTGGCTACTGAAATGAAAAAAATAGTCGCAAAATGAATAATCTAGCCACACTGGCGACTATTTTAGTCACAATCTGGAGCCCTGCATTAGTTTTGACACTTTCCAAAAATTCTCTGCAAATATTTATGTTCCAGACATGTGAAAGTTAGATTTCAACATAGATACAAGACTTGCTATACAGTAATATAAAAGGGCAGTTAAGAATATCTTAATTGTCCATGTTCTTATCAGCACAATTAGAATAATTTGAGAATAGATAGATTGAAAACATGATTAGTCATAATTCACACATGATCTGTTTTATTTGTGGGCCTATATACACGACATAAATAAATTGAGTAGATTTGGTCTGCTCAAATGCTACTTCGTTTTATAAAATCTATCCAGTTTGGTATAGTGTAAGATAAACTATGCTGTAAAAAATAACACACAATCTGATACACTGATATATAACAAGACAATTCAACAGCCAAGTGCTATTCTTAAGTTACGTTTAGAACTGTTCATTGCTCAGTATTGTATTACTGGTTACAAAATGGTTCAAAGCGAATGTGCAAACTTGTTGGCAGTTGCTTTTGTTTATAGATAGCCATAATGAATGCTTGTACACCCAATAAGACAGCAGGAAATATTAGCTCTTGCTTGCAAACTCTTCTTAAAACTCATAAGGAGAGACCAGCACATGAACTCGGGCCAGGTGCTTGGCCTGGAACGTGCGGTCTGAGTACTCTGCCATGTCCACATCCACGCTGAGCTCTTGTGGCCCGAGCAACGGCTGGACCAGGATCAGTTCACCAGTCTGGCGGTCCGAGCGCTGCATGACAAAAATGCCCCTTGCATCCCCTCCTCCAGCAATGCCAAACCGGAGGCTGTCTGGGCCAGAGCGGCCTGGAGCAGCAGCAGTCGCCATGCGGAACAGGGTGGCCGGTGTACGCAGGTTGGAGGGCAGTGAGAGGTAGTGGTAGGAAACAGTTTTTGGTGCCAGCAAGCAGGAACGACTCTCCATGGGGCAAGGGTTTCTCTCACACTGGCTGCAGAAGGAAAATGAGGTTTCAGTTAAAGTACAGTAACCCCCCCACTTTTCGCAGGGGTTACCTTCCAAGAGCACCCGCGTATAGTGAAAAAACGTGTTGTGTTTTGGTAAAAAAAAAAAAAAAGCCTAAAAATGCCTATTTCTAAAGTGTAAACCCTAAATATGCCCACAAATATGCTCCCAGAACACTTTGATTTCACTTAAAATTCAGTTTAATGCATTAACCTTAAAGAAAATGTAAAGGTAAACCCGTATTCACTACTTTTAACAAAGCGAAAAACAAAAGAAACACAGACGATCAATTGGGGGGAGGGTGGGGGGTGTATTCTGGTCTGCAGCTGCCACAGATGCTATAAACGGCAGCAGCAAGGATAAATCAATAATCAGAAAACTTTATTGATCCCGGTGGAAACTGCTTAAAAAAAACAGGTCGCTACCGCTTGCTGTTAGCAGCTGCGGCGAGCCAACACAAATACTCACACACAACAGAAACGTTGCAATATCTCTCTCTACCCACATGTTTAGACAGGGCAAAGCTTACTAATACTAAATAAACTAAGATAACTGTTGAAAATTGGGGGGAAATGTTTAAAACACCAAAATACGAAGACAAGACACGGAGCAGCCACAACATGCTGAACATAACGTTCTCGGATTGGCTACCTCGCGCCCCTAAGTACAGCGGTATTTTACCATTTCAAGATGCACTTTCTATATTTATACAGTTATATTTTATATGAAAATGTAGCTGAATTTACATTGTTTCTGCATTTTTGTGGGGATTTCAGCATTCTATTATCAGTTCGGTTCTCAGAAAAATCTGTGTTAGACTGAATCCGCGACTGCTGTGGGGGGTTACTGTAATGGTTAAGGCACAAGTCAAATTTACATAACTGGGCTCCCAGGGGCAGCTGGTGGCCAGGTGGTTAGGGAGTTGGCCCTGTGACCAGAAGATCATTGGTTCAAATTCCAGGACAGCCAGGGGCACCCTTTGAGCAATGCCCTGATGACTGTCAACAGGGGCCTGCTTACTGCTTCACTTGGGTGAATGGGTTAAATGTATAGAACAATTTCACACTGTTTACACCATGTGCTGTGGTGTGTTCACATGTGACAAATGGACACTTTGCTTTACAAGAGTCTAAGCACTGGCCGTGTTGTCAGGCAATTAGAAGCTTGATCCCCATCGGCGGTCAGGAGTCCATGATAGTGTAACTGGCCTCACTCTCTCTGGGTGAGCAGAGTAAAAAGGGTTTAAGGAATTGACAGCGTTTTCCTCCAAAAGCATTATAGGTAACATTATCCAATAAAGCTGCATTATCAGGAGTTTGGAAAGGATAATGGTGGGTACATGACTGCACAATCCCAGCTTCCACTGGAGCTGTAGTTATTGGCCATAAATTAAATTAAATAAGTTTAAAAAAATCCACAATTTTCCCCTTGTATTTGAAAAGGCAAACAGCCTTATATTTGAAAAGGCCAACAGCCCAACAGAAAAGAATTTTAATCTTCCAAACGACACTATGGCATTTTAGAAGAATAATTGAGGTGTAGTTTAATAACTAACAAACAGTTCTTTCTCATATGCAGTGAGCTAAAACAAACACCCTTAACGTCTTTAACTGAGTCTGATTAATAGTTTGTTTATATAACAAACAAGCATAGGAATGCCTCATTAGACACAAAAATGTCTATAAATAACAGCAGTTGGCTGACCAGCGCAAGTGATTTAGTCTTGCTAGCTTTCACCACTACTGCTCTGCTCCTGCATAGCACAGACATGCCCTGCTTTGCAAAGTACTGTGGAAAAATAGACACTGGCAATATGTGAAGTTACCCAAAGTTCTAATAACCTGTGGCAGTGACAAGGATTATGTTCATACTGAAGCAATCAAAATACTTAGGACAATATCAAAATACTGCATGTTTGCCCAGGATGTTGTTGCATTGTGCCTTGGCATGTATACTGGCACTCACAAAGACGAAGTCTTGACGTAGCTGATGTTTCCATGAGATCGTGGGCACTCTGGGTTCACGCACTGGAAGCCTCCTCCGGTGTTGACACAGGTGGTGCCACGGCTGCAGTTATGCTGTTGTGTAAGACACTCATCCACATCTGGAGGGACACAGACATGAGGGAGGCAGGGAGGGGGTAGAAACAGAAAGGTTTGAGAGAAGAGTAAGGAGTTTCTGTTTCAGTCTACTCATCTCATGCCCTCAGACACTCATGCCTTCAATCTAAAGATAATTAGTAATTAGTAATTACACTTAGTATAGTAATTAGTAATAATAGTAATTATTATGGAGTATTGAATTATTATAACTCCACCCCTCCAAAAATGTGACAATTAACCACAACCTTCACTCCTCCTACAGGCCTCTTATCTTTTTATATTTTCAAACTTATCTTTTTACTCCACTCTCAGTTAATGGCCATGTTCTTTATCCAAGTAAAATCATTCATAAGACATCATGAATGGGCATTACGGCAAATGTATTGAGACCCAGTATTTACTTCACAATGCAATGGATTTAAATACTTAATTCAAGGGAATCTTGTACTCACAATGAATGATCATAATAGCTAGTCCAGGTGTCTATTAGCTAACAGAATTACCAGAAATAGCAGGTAGTGGTTTCTTCAAAGTGTGTTGAGCTGTGTTTAGCAGCAGTTTCAAAAGATGCAATGGCTAGATTCATGTGACTTGAAGGAAGCTTTCCCCCTTCCAATTTTAGAAATATCATATGATTGGGTCCTAGGTTTTGGGTGATATTGGAAATAATTATGTTGGGGGAAAGAATGAACTGGTATTTCTGTTAGTTCTGTTATCTACCAGACACTTGGACTAGCTATTTTGTTAATTAATTGTGATTACAATAAGACTTCTCTCACACTGGATTCTGATTTATAACTCCACTCTCTTCTGTTTTTAATCCAGTTCCTTAAATCAAAGCAAGTACAGTGTTGTCCACACTGGCGTCCCTTACCCTCACAACTCCTGCCATCTGCAAGCAATTTATAACCACTGGGGCAGGAGCAGTGGTATGAGCCTGGAATGTTCACACACACATGGGCACACAGTAGCCCACTGCTGTCTGCTTTATACACTTCACACTCATTCACATCTGCAGAGAGACAGAGAGAGGCAGACAACAAATGACAACATGACCAAAGTGTTTCATTCAAGTTTGATGGAAAGAAAACACAGAGAGAGACACTCGAGATAAAAGAGAGATGGATGGGCAGGACATGTTGAAAACATGAGTGAAAATGAAGCAGAATGACTGAAAGGATAAAGCCAAAGTCTGATATAAAAAATAAACCAAAAGAAATAAACAAGAAGAAATAATGAGAGCAGGGAAAGGATTTTAATACTTTCCCTCCACTCATGTGTTCAGTCTGTCTGTTTGGGGCTCTCTAACAAAAGCATTTAACAGGTTACTGGTTGTCATGGGCCTTGACCTTGGAAAAATACTGCAAAGGAACATTGCACCAGGAACCTCAAAGCTGTGGTGACAGCTAGTAGCTAGCACATAACAGAAGCTTCTATCCCACCAATTAACATTATGCAAAATAAAATTGAGTGGTGCAAACTTTTTCACAAGTGGTAGAAGTTACACCAGAGAACAACCCATTACTGTTTGCTAAGCATTGAACAAACACTGCAGGAAGAACATCTACAGTAGGACACATCAGTCTGCTATTCAACCAAAATACCTAAAATACAGAACAAATAATAAAAATTTCTCTTGCGTTGCCCACGGAAACAATAACAAGCAAAATCAATTGCATCAATTTAAATTTACACATATAAATATGTACTTATCAGCATCAGAATCAGAAAACATTATTGATCCTGGAGGAAATTATGGCATTTATCTAATGCTATATACAGTGATGCCAGAAAATATGTAATACTGGATCATTTTCCTCAATAAATAAATGACCAAGTGAAATATTTTTGTCTCATTTATTTAACTGAGTTATCTTTATGTACTTTGAGGACTGTTTCAGGTCATATTTATGCAGAAATATAAATAATTCTAAAGGCTTCACAAACTATGGTCAAGCACCATAGTATGCTTCGCTAATGTCATGCTGAAAACAAGGTGTGCTTATACACTTGCAAATCCACATTTATCTCTAAAATGCTGGTGACATCTCTGCTAACGCCTTACTGGATATATGTATACTTTTCACATACCAACATGAGATTTACTGCAGGTTTAGTGCAGTTTAAATTGCTGAGAGCAGTGTTGCCAGATTGGGCGGTTTTCCACCCAATTGGGCTTCTTTTGGTTATGCTGAGCTGGGAAAATTGGCATTGGGCGGGTCTATAAAATTTAGGCTGCTTTTTAAAATATTTTACTGTCAGTATTATAAGAATATATTTAAAAAATCATGGTAATTATATGGAGAAACATAGCTGTTCAGTCAGCCGTCATCAATCAAGAGAATCTGTCAAATATTGCATGACATCATCAATCAGTGACACTCATGGTTAACCAAACATCACAGTGAAATTGTATTGGATATAAGCGCCAAGTCACAGAGAGGTGATTTACCTAGAGATAGCATCATGCCGAAGTGGGGAAAATACAAAAAACTTTACAGAAACGAATGAGAGACTTATCCGGAACTAAAATGCTGGATTGCCCCTGTGCCAGAGGATGACTCCAAAGTAGCAAGTAGTGTACCACAGAAATTCGAGCCCAACTTAATGATTTGAAGGAACATGGCGCCACAAAAAACACAAGTCTCAGTGTGTACCAAGTGTTACGTCTTTTGCCGTACCAATGGGGTCTGCTGCAGGAACGGGTGGACATAAGCTAGTTTCAAACCTCCCCAGCAAGTGTTGGGGGAGATTTGATTCCTCCATGTATTAGCCTCAGGTTTGGCTTTAATGGACTGTACATAGCTATTAGTGTTCAACATTCTTCAGTTCAAGAAAAGAGTAATAAACTTCGAGGTAAGATCCGTTCTCTAAAAACTGCATGTGACTGACTAAATAGTTCAATTTTTTTGTTGACAAGGAAGATTGTTTGTGCATTTTTCTGTGTTTATTTTCTAAAACTGTGTATAACGTCATGCTCTTTATCAGGCTACGTCTATACTTTTACGTTCAACATGAGTTTTTTGCTAGGTGGAGATTTGGGCTGGTTTTTATTGAAGTGGGCGGGTTTTACGTTGAGTTTGGGCTGCAAACTGTCACTCAGATCTGGCAACCCTGGCTGAGAGTGGCTTAGCAGGGAAAGGTACTTAGCAAACACTTATGAGTATTTGGTTCACTGGAATTTTAATTGATTGCTAATGTCAAAAATGAATTTTGAATATGTACTTAGGGAGTGAATTTTCTTTTGTGTTTTTGGTCTATTAGTTCATAAGATTTTGACATCAAAAATAAATCTGAGCAGTCACTTTGTGTGGACCTGTAACAAAAATGGGTGAGCCTAGGCTTACAGGATCCATTAAACCACTGCCACCACAGTTCAAGCCTTCACTAGTTCCTTCTGTATGACAGACTGAAGCTGGTTAGTACAGTTTGAGATAGGCATTAGCATTACCCTGGCAGATGCTGCTGTCTGAGGTGCCACTCATATGGAAGCCAGGGTCACAGCTGCAGTGCTGTGCATGATCCACTTTAGCACAGCGTGGCTTTCGGCTGAAGGCTGGATCGTTCACTACACTCCACTCTGGAGGAGCTGAGTGTGAGAGGGCAGGTGAGAGAGACACCACTGACACACACATACAGACACAAACACAAACAGATATGCTAAAAGTAATTGATAGATTGATTGTAATCTGTGTGTAACTTGGGGTGTGCAGTCTGTGGGAGCCAGAAGTCTGACTGGGTTGAAGGGGATCAAATACTTATTTCACTCAGTGACATGCAAATCAGTTTATGTAACATATTTCTTGATTGGTGGTTGATATTCTGTCTCTCTCTATAAAAAGAAACTACCTCATAAATTAGAGACTGTCAACAAACTTACAAATTCAGGAGGGGATCAAATAATTCTTTCTCCCACTGTACATATACACAGAAAACACACACATATGATGGTACAGCCATGCAGGAGATTCATGCATCAGAGAATGCACAGTACAACAGGTTATGATGCTTGAACACATGTATGGGCCAGTTTTCCCCATTCAGAAACAGATTTCATTGATACTGGTGCCTTTATTGATTCTGCTAATTGGCCTGTCTAACTCATGGACACGCATTTCTTGGTTTAACCAATTATTATAGTCCCTTCATAAAAGGGGCGGAACCGCTGGCGCGAGGCGAATCTAAATACAAGACCACAACAACACGAGAGACATGCAGCAGAGAAGACAGACACACCTCACATGACACACCTCTCGACTTTGACGACAGATTAGTTGACTTGAAAAAATTTGGAATCGTTAATGCCCTAATATATATATATATATATTGTTGGCACCCCTGGAATTTTTCCAGAAAATCAAGTATTTCTCACAGTAAAGTATTGCATTAACACATGCTTTGCTACACACATGTTTATTCTCTTTGTGTGTAATGGAACAAAACAAAAACAGGAGGACAAAAAGCAATTTTGACATAATGTCAAACAAAACTCCAAAAATGGGCTGGACAAAATTATTGGCACCCTTAGCTTAATATTTGGTTGCATACTCTTTGGAAAAAATTTAAATCAGTCGCTTCCTATAACCATCAATAAGCTTCTTACACCTCTCACCCGGAATTTTGGACCACTCTTCCTTTGCAAACTGCTCCAGGTCTCTCATACTGGAAGGGTGCCTTTTCCCAACAGCAATTTTAAGATCTCTCCACAGGTTTTCAATGGGATTCAGATCTGGGCTCATTGCTGGCCACTTAGGAACTCTCCGGTGCTTTGTTGCCTCCATTTCTGGGGGCTTTTGTCCTGAAACTGGGCCCTACAGTGCGACCAAAAATCCTTTGATAATCCTCATATTTCATGATGCCTTGCACACAGTCAAGGCACCCAGTGCCAGAGGCAGCAAAACAACCCCAAAACATCATTGAACCTCCACCATGTTTGACTGTAGGTACTGTGCTCTTTTCTTTGTAGGCCTCATTACGTTTTCGGTAAACAACAGACTGATGTGCTTTACCAAAAAGCTCTATCTTGGTCTCATCTGTCCACAAGACATTTTTCCCAGAAGGATTTTGGCTTACTTAAGTACATTTTGGCAAACTGTAGTCTTGCTTTTTTATGTCTCTGTGTCAGCAGTGGGGTCCTAATGGGTCTCCTGCCATAGAGTTTCATTTCATTTAAACGTTGATGGATAGCTCGCGCTGACACTGACGCTCCCTGAGCCTGAAGGACAGCTTGAATTTCGTTGGGACTAGTTTGGGGCTTATCCACCATCCAGACTATCCTGCGTTGCAACCTTTCATCAGTTTTTCTCTTCCGTCCATGCCCAGGGAGATTAGCTACAGTGCTATGGGATGCAAACTTCTTGATAATGTTGCGCACTGTGGGCAAAGGCAAATCTAGATCTCTGGAGATGGACTTATAAACTTGAGATTGTTGATATTTTTCCACAATTTTGGTTCTCAAGTCCTCACACAGCTCTCTTTTCCTCTTTCTGCAAAGACTAAGTGAACTTCTTTTCTTTTTATCTGCTTTCAGGTGTGATTTTTATATTGCCCACACCTGTTACTTGCCCCAGGTGAGTTTATAGGAGCAATCTACATTCCATACCTGTCTGAGTTTGGTGCTGACAGCGGCTCCCACTCCAGTTGTGAGGACAGGTGCACTTGTACTGGCTCACTCCCTCAGAACAGGTGCCACCATTCAGACATGGGTTACTAGCACACAGCCTAACATCTGCAGGAATAAAAAGAACATTACAGAAAGGATATCAAAAACAAAATAAAGTAATGATGGTGATCATCATACTTTCCAAACATATCACAGCATACAGAGCTGTAAACATTAAAAAGAAAGAAAGTACACAAAGAGAACAACTTAGCATGGTTTAAACAATCTGTTGCCTTCAACATATGATCTACATGGTAGTGAGGTTTTAGGTTTTATCAGTAGGGGAAAGTGGGGTGATTTGTGCCATGGGAGTTGTATTGTGCCAACCCCTGTTCATAGAAGTAATTGGTCACGTGAGCACACATTTTTGAAGAGTCTGCCATTTTACTCATCCTGCAAAAAAAAGAAAGCCCCATTGCATGAGAGATAAGCACATTTAAGTTCAAACGTTTTTTACCTTTCACAGTAAAATTTCTATGACCAAGGTTTTTTGATTGCTGTGTCTGAAAAGTTATAGACAAGTTTGAACCCATGTTTTAGGGCTTTGGTGACCTACACTATTATTCAGCTAGCATGAGGTGAGCTCAAAACTGCTGTATGATGGTAGAGTTGGGGGGATTCAAACCCCAACCCTCGGATTGCAGGGCCAATGCCATAATCACTAGGCCATCCAGCTGCCTGATATATCAGCTATTCTGCAGTTTGGGGTCTCCTTTGCAGTAGTTTTCATTTTATGATATGTCAGATGTTTTCAGCAAGGCCCTCTTAGAAAAAGACATAATCTGCAGTATATGTTTCTGTATATCCTGTCCAGCATTAATAGTGCCTTGCCAAGTGTGCAAGCTAAAGCTAAAGCCCCATTGCATCACGGGTGCTCCTTTTTAAAACTATGCACTGATAACAAGCCAGACGGACCCTCTCTTCTTCAGCTTGGAGGATGCAGCGTCGATGATTTCCCAAAAAAATCAATGTTTTCGGCCCACAGGACAGTTTTCACATTTGCCTCAGTCCATCTTAATGAGTTTGTCAATTGCCCTGAACATTGTCTTGTACTATCTTGTTTAGTTGTGTTGTTGCTCTTGTGTTCTGTCCTGTTTGCACTTGTGGTCTTGTGTTGCACCATTAAACTCAGTTTAATGCATTACCTTTCAAGAAAATGTAAAGGTAAACCGCCATTCACCTCTTTTAATTTAATTTACAGTAATAAAAAAACAGGGCTTTAAGAAGAAAAAAACGAAAAACAAGTGAAACACAGACGATCCACCTGAGAGAATCTGGTCTGCAGCTGCCACAGATGATTCAACAGCAGCAGCAAGGAGAAATAAATAATCAGACTCAAAAACTTTATTGAAATTGCGTAAAAACCGGGTTGCTACCACTAGCTGCCATTAGCAGCAGGCAAGACAAAACAAAGCCCACATGTTTAAACAGGACACAGCTTACTACAGGACACAGCTTACTAATACTAAATAAACTGAGATAACTGTTGATAATTGGGGGGGGGGGGGGGGGGGTTTAAACCCCAAAATCTGAAGACAAAAAATGGAGCAGTTATGCAGAGTTGTAATGTTACAGTAGGTTCAGTAGTTCAGTGGTATTTTACCATTTCAAGACGCACTTTCTATATGTATACAGTTATATTTTATATGGAAATGTAGCTGCATTTACATCCATATTTATATTAAAATTAGTAAATTATATTGTTCTTGATAATTTTGCACTAAAATGCTAAAGATATATCTATATATATTGCCACAAAAAGTGAAAAAAGGCAGAGGATATTTGCAGTTTCCGCGTTGTTGTTGGGATTTCTGCTTACCATTATCTGTTAAGTCCTCAGAACAAATATGTGTTGAATCCGTGACTGCTGATCTGCATAAAAGTGAGGGGTTATTGTATATTCTTTCTTTATACTGACCTATAGTTCATTAAAGTCATTGCGAGATGCTCTGCTTTGTGTTTCTTCAGGTTTACATAACTTTTCCCATCTTTTGATGGATGTGTTGATGGCATCACGTTGAAAATGAGTATATATTTTATACATTTTGTATGTTGTCTTTGTTCTATTTTTTAAATTAAAGGGGCTGTTTTATCACTTTGGCGACTAACTATGTCTCTTTCCTATTACTTATTTCCCAAAAAAAAACAAAAAAAAAAAAACTTGACTTCCCACTTCTCTATGACATGTGGTGTTCTTCTCTATGGCTTTTGTATTGTTGGGTTAGGTGTTGGCTAGTTATTATGTGACAGTTGTTGTATAGATGCTCTGACTGCAGTATCTTGGTT
>JBBPCW010000147.1:7995138-8008984 GCA_037974425.1 Phenacogrammus interruptus
GTGTGTGTGTGTGTGTGTGTGTGTGTGTGTGTGTGTGTGTGTGTGTGTGTGTGTGTGTGTGTGTGTGAGAGGGGGAGAGAGAGAGAGAGAGAGAGAGAGAGAGAGAGAGAGAGAGAGAGAGAAAGAGAGATTATATTATCAGTCCTTCTCTGTAAGTAAATCTGTTTCTTGTTTCAGCCTGACAGACAAAGTCAACAGTACAGTGTATTATGAGAGACACATATTCATTCAGTAGCACCATACGTGCAGGCCATTGTCTGCTGAGGAAATGGTAAATGGCCCTGGTGAGGGAGATGAGAGGTAGGTGAAATGCAGGCTGACACAATGAGAAAAGCAGCTTGCACGGAGAGAAATCAGAGAAGGAGTCGGGAAAAACAGACAAAAGAAAGCTGGAGACTACTCAGACAGTGATTTCTGGGAAGAGAATACCACAAATACTTTTCATGGCTAATGTGGTTTGGCACTGACATGCTCCTAGCTCTTAGTGTTGCCAGAGGGGATCTGCGAGGGAGTAAAGAGGGATATGTGTGTGTCTGTCTGTGAGTGTGTGTGTTTGCAATTCTGCATTCTCAACATTCATCCCGATTATCACTCCCTCTGTATAAAAATTCTGCAGCCTCTGCTGGGAACACACCACCAAAGCAGGGGGAAGACCTGGCTGTGACTTTCAGTCTGCCAAAACACAACAAGTACACACAAGCTGGGGCTGCATAATAACATCATGTGTAAACATATATTGTGATATTAGTCTCTGCTATACGGACTGCAATATGCAAATGAGGCTCTAACCAATCAAGGTAATACAACAAAAATAATATATTTATAATATATAATAATATAATAATAATATATAATATATTTTTTTACAGGACCAATACTTTATGTGAATTCATAATTCATAATAATTCATTCTTACCTCTGTTTATCCTTTAGAATTAAAACAGGCTGTTTATGTCACTGTTCCTTTAAGACTGATATGTGAAAGTGATCTCTTTTCTGATATCTTTGTATCACAGCTTATTCAAAAGGCAGTAGCGGGCTGAGCCACCCTTTAGAACTTCAGCAGGAATGGGTGGGCTGAACCGCACTAGACTAAATAAGGAGACATTTGTAAATGTGTTGGTTTAGTGACATAGTTCTTGCAGTATAAGCTTCTATATTTGGACTGCATGCACACAATAGGATGAAAGGTAAGCAGGGGGATAAGCAGACAAAAAACACACCTGCCCCCCTCACATAACCCCACCCGCCAAGTGAGTCTACGGTGCTTGAATGACTGCTGTGTGCCGCTCCTTTAACAAACCCTAAAATGATTTACAAAAGACATACATAACTGCAGACACACTAAGGATGACTGTCTTTGACCTCTTTTATTCTTTAATCATTCAAAAGATTATATAATATATCAGCACCTTTCATAAAATGTGATATTTGTAACTATATCATGTAAACCATGTAATGGAGCTTGTTGTTGCTTTATCATGTCATTGCTCTTCAACACACAGTCACACATGTTAGCACTAAAGGGGATTTTCTCAATGTCTTTTTTAATTCTGCATAATTCAGTTGTTGTGGTGTAAACAAATTCTTTCAGATTGGTTTGATGCACAATGGTGCATTGCAGCAGACTTTGACTAGAGTGGTGGCAATTTCAATTTGTATTAAAAAACAGGCAATCTACACATCCTCAATATTTAATACTTAATGTTTATAGTAAAATAGAAAGAAAAGATTTGGAAGACTCTGCTGACTTACAAGACCCTGCCCTGTACCTGTCCTCCATGAATATGTTTCAGAAAATAAAACAGGCCTCATAAAACAGGCACCACCCAATGTACTTATAACCATTTCATGTCATTTCTATGATGTAGATTAAACACTTTGAAAGTCTGGTTCCTAATACTGTAACTGAACAATTCTATCTCGGTTTCTCTAAAACAGAGCGTTTCACATCAAACCACTTCCAAAAATTACATCTTGACCATTCAAATATGCCCAAAAATGGGACTGAACTCCCCACTGCAATGTTAATGCTAAAGAAAACACTAAAGCAGTGATTCTGCGTCACTGTAGGTTGCACTCTTATCCTGTAGGGGGCATTGCACTAAAGGATACTATGGTCTGAGGTGCAGTGCAGGGGGTAAATAATTGATAAATGCTTAAGAGTTGGCTGCAGGCCGTACACCTGCTCTAAAGATCCAGTTCTGTGGCATGCCACTGAAAGCTATTACCACTTCTGAGAAAAGAGACTTGCCAACATAATCACTCACAAACTCATGCAATCACATGCTCAGCAATCCTCAGGTAAACCACCTGGTTCTTCAGTTCTTCTGTTTCTCATATTTCTCAAACAAAGAGTTAAACATGAGAATACGGGTGGAAGCAGGCATGAATAAAGGAACGTATGAGTGTGAATGAGGAAAAGAAAGTAAGTGTTAAGGAGGACACAATAAGAAAAAAGAGGGAGTGAGAGTGAGAGTAAACATAGAGACATTGTTTTACCTTTAGGCCCTTTGCCTGGGGCTGGTTCCACAGTGCTGCGGGTCCAAATTAGCAGGACACCCCCCGAATCTCCGGTCAGAATGTCTCCATTATTGAGGAAGGCCAAACATTGGACAAACTTGGGCTTCTCATATTTCTAACACACAAAAACACACAGGGTCGGAAAGCATTTACTGGTGATGACGCCAGATAGACAAGAAGCTGTGTAATATTTGAGCAATAAATACATATGTAAATATGGTGACAGCTGCCTGTTGATATGAGCCAATTAAGACTGACTGAAAATAAATGTTAGATTTTTTGCATTTTATTGGAAGAGCATTTTCACACCTGAATCATTGCAGTTTCTGTTAGTTTGATCAGGTTAGTTGTTGCAGTTTTTTTTTAGCACACTAAACAACTTTTAACCTATTGTTATAACCTACATGGACTGCGTCTGCCTGTGCTTGACAATGTTAATAAAGGTGTTAAGACAGCTTCATATAGCACTGCTTAAGTTGAATTACTTTCAGGATGCCTTAACATCCTCTCTCATCCTCTTAGAAAATAAGCTATACCTGTCTGAATTTGAATGCATTTTGACTTTTAATTGGAAACCAAAAATGAGGGGGGGGTTCCTCCTTCCCCCCCATTTCTACTTCTCTTCAGAACTTTTTCATCTTGCTGTAACTGCTCCAAAAGTGAGAAAAGTCAGCCGTGATTCAGTGTGATCTAGACCGAGACATCTTTTGGTCAGACCCAAATTGGTCCTGTGGTTTGGACTGTGGGCCGAGGTGCAATTCCCACCTGCTTTTATTGATACAGACCAAATGTAAAAATATTGGAGCACACAATATAGGCATGAAAGCAAGTCTCAGGCACTGTCCACAGGAGTACAATTACATCAGTCTAATGTAAACTGATGTAACTAATATAAACTGCACCCATGAATCACCACAGCTCTCAGAATAGCAACTTTCACTGAAGATTTTCAAGTGACTCCTTTGGTTATCCGTACTTTCCAATAGGAAACAAATGTGGTTTAATAATCCTCTCTATTAATGAGTCATTCAGAATATTGTTTCTCTTCAAGTAAGTATTCCACTTTATTAAACGTTGGTTTGTTTTTGCACTACAAGTTGTGTGATTAGAAGTTTCACATGTCAGTTAAACAGCCAATCCTGTCATATAAGATCCTTCAGCACAGTCACAGCTCACAGACTAGCTTGTGCATCCCCTTGTGTGTGTGTCCTCACCCCAAAGATGCCCTGTTTGCGAGCAAGAGAGTTGCCACTCCACGTCCAGAAAAAGATGTGCGACTTGCCACAGGTGACAATGGTGTTGGCATCAGTGGGATGGAACTCAACCGCTAACACCACTTCATTGGTTGTCTGATAGAGAGATAGACAGATAGAGAGAGAGAGAGAGAGAGAGAGAGAGAGAGAGAGAGAGAGAGAGAGAGAGAGAGAGAGAGAGAGAGAGAGAGTGAGAAAAAGAAACAGAGAGAGATGCACATTACACACAGCCCTAAAGAGAATAGGCTATACGTGGAAGGTTTCTTCACGGCAACACAACAAACTGTGAGAAGCATAATAATGAAGATAATGGCAGGTAAAGATTAGAAGGAAAAAGGCAGTTAGGAGATTTTCAAAAGACTGTGTGCAAGAGGGGACACCTGAACACAAGAAGATGCTTTTGAATGCAGACTACTACATAAAAAATGTGCAACTGAATACCTTAAGCTCTGCGATTTTGGACTTCCTCAACCAGTCCCACACAGTCAGCATGTGCTCATTGGAGTCATCAATCACACTGAGGTGGGTCCCAGAGTCCTGAATATACACAAAACACATAACAGACTTAATCAGTGTTGGACTTGACTCTCCTGCGCTTAACACCTGCCAAAAAACTACTCGTGAAAATCTACTTTTTTTTTTTTTTTTTTTGACCGCTGGGAATATTTGCACATCGACTGATCGTTTCAGGATGTTTGTTAACATTATTTGAGTCAACACTGACTGTGTAAATCAATGGATGACGAAGAGCTTTACCAACATGAAAGAAAGATACTGTAAAAAAAGAATGTTAAGTTTTATGTCAGTTTGCCAAGGACCATTTCAAAAGCAGGGAAAGTAAGATTATGAGAATTGTCCTGGCTGTCATTTGTATGCAGTAGAGTTGGTGAAGCAAAGTTACAAATGCATGATATTTTTGGGTCAAGACAATCTGTCTTTAAGACTACAGAGAGAAGAAGGTGTCTAAAATGGGACAGGTGAATGGTTTCAGTATGAAATGTAGTCTTGCTTTCTGATGCAGCACCTGGACCTTTGAGATTTTGACTTCTCTTTCCCAAAAATGTTGCAAAATCAGAAGGCTTTGAGTACAGCAAGAAGGAATGAAAGAAAGGACACAACAGGGTTTGATATACTAGTCCTCTTTGTATAAAAATAGCTTTGAGGCAACAGTCAAACTTTAATTCAATGATGGTTATTCTATGTTGAAAGTTTACAAGAAGTAAAAAGAAGAGCTTACAATTGTAAGACGGCAAGTATATGTAATATACGAGGGGCAAACTACGTAAACAAACTAGGGCTTCTGGCTTGTAAACTAAAAGAAGTACTGATCTGAGGATGAAAAGGAAGAGTGAGACAGTTTTCTAAATGCTCGGCCACGTCAAGTGGTTTCTGGAGAGTACTGTGAGATGAAAACATTTCAGGAAAGAAGACAATATGAAATCCACAGCCACTGGCATGCCAACTTAACAATGGTAAACCAAGTGGAGTGGAAAGACTGATCAAAAACAGGGAACAGATATCAAATTTAAATATCAAATCTTAAAAGTAAAAAACAGTATAAACATTTCTTTTTTATTATGAAAGAAAAGTTCTATATTAAAATGTATATTTTATGTACATAAAATCTACACATAATTACATTGCTGTGTTCTATTTATGTTTTCCACTGAATTGGATTTACATTGCAGAAGAAGATTTATGCTGTATGAGCTCTTGGTAACAGTTTGGGCAATTCCAAAATTGGTTTTGAGTAGTTCACTGGCAAAGAAGACAAAATCTGTTGCTTTTTAGCATCCTGCAAAGTGATGTAACGTCTAGGCTGTGACAATATTTCTAAGGTTGACAGGAACTACTCTGTACGTGCGAGATGAGTGTTTTAATCCTGGCTGTAAAACAGACGCAGGAATGCTGTTAAAAACGAGTGATGTGGAACAATAATCTCTGACTGATTAGAAGCTCTGTGAGACATTTTACACCCCTGCGTCACCATAGTATTATGACCTACTAGCCTTCACACACACACAAACAGGTCTGGACCAAAAGAAAAAACAACAACATCAGAATCACATCTAGAACCACAGCTCAGGCCCACTTTTTTCTGATCGCTCATATATAACAAAACAAAGACTCACAGCTTTAGAGAAAGCCAGGGATCCCACTCCCCTCTCAAAGGTGCCCAGGCCAATGACCTGCAGGGTGGTCAGAGTGACAGAGTCCCACACTCTTACATGAGGCTGCAGTGGCTGGAGGGAGAGAGAGAGACAGCGACATAGAGATAGAGAGATAGAGACAGAGAGAGAGACAGACAGAGTGAGAGAGAGCGAAAAAGAGAGAGAGAGAGAGAGAGAAAGAGAGACAGAGAGACAGAGACATAGACACAGAGGGCGTGGGCATTAATCACTGTCAGGTCCAGGTTTTTAGTGTCAGGCAAGGATTACTCAGAAATGCAACTGCTTGTTTCCACTGTATTGTGTTACAAATGTGAGAAGAAAACAGGAAGAAATATTTTTGAGGTATAAAAGCTGCAGCGGATTAAGGCACACAAGCGAGCTGTAAGCCTTGTTTACTATAATTATGTATTTATTCGTGTAATGCATGACCTCTCTATGACACAACGATACTGCTCGGTCATGGGAAAAGAGCCGAAAAGAACACTAATAGGTGAAAAAAAAACCCATCAGACTTCAGCTTGTATCTACAAAAACAGATGGAATGAAAGATACAGTAGCAAGATAAACAACACACGCCTTTGTGAATACACTATGAATTTGGAAATAGAGAAAACAGCTTCGTTTTTGCATGCATGTGTTTGTGTGTGTGAGTGTGTGTATGTATGTATGTATGTATGTGTGTGTGTGTGTGTGTGTGCGTGCATGCGTGCGCGCGTTACCCTGCCATCCTTGTCCACTCCTGCGATCTGTCCTGTGGCAATGCGGATCTTGTCTGGATGAACAGCAAGACTGGTAGAAAGACCAAAAACAAAGTCACATGGCAGGTACATTCGGGGACATTAAACTTAGCTATAGAAATAACCTTAATGACTAAATACAATCTGTTTCATGATCGATATCCATACAGGTCACTGCTAAGACATTATTGTGGGCTGTTCTGACTTCGGTGAGTTAGGATGTCTGTAGACCACCCACTGGATGTGTTGTCAGTAAAAATCCTGGCATGTTCTTAACATCAACACTTGTACTAAAGATGAGAAGAGATCACTGTCAGAGCACTACTACCTCAACAGCTAATGTTTTTAATGGCAGCCATTTTCATCTCGTTTCCATCTTACATTGCTTGCCTCAAAGGGGAACGAGTTCATTTTCAAATGGTTGGCAGAAAGAGAATGCAATCAATTTACTGATGTATTATGTTCCATTCTCTCCCTGTGATTCAGTGCAAGCATGTGCACATTAGAACTATATTTTATATTTTAGACCCAACAGGACCTCCTGACTATTCGTTGGACATCAATTGTCAAATATTTGCTGGGCTCAAGATGGATTCAAATTTCACATTCAAGAGTCGCATATTCAGAATCAGAAACTTTACTGTGAAACTTAAATCCGACCTGAGCCCAACAAACATTCGCATTTCACATTCAAGTATCTCACAATCATAATCAGAAAACATGGACTCTGGAAAATATTTATAACCCATATTCTTTAACAGGTTTTGGTCTGTATTTACAAGATTTCTTTATGCTGGCAAGCCATTATTTATGTTGTTGGCCATGAGGTGCATAAGACCAGAGCAGTTTATATGAGGTTCAGAATAATTATGGTGTTGTTTAGAGGTCTTCATCAATAAATACATGTCTTAGCATTTCAACTTTTTAAAAGTAGCTTATTACAACTATTAAGTGTTATACAGTCTCCAGAAACGTGTAGGGCTCAGGTAAGACTAGGATTCCAAATTTCTCCTTGGGTTTTTGGTTGGGCTATGTTCGGATTTGCCTTATTTGAGCTTGTGTGTGTGTGTGTGTGTGTGTGTGTGTGTGTGTAAGAGTGAGATCAAACTCACCATTTAACACAGTCAGTGTGTCCTAAGTAGTGCCGCTGTGTCCGCTCATCATAGTTGAAGAGCACGACCACTGAGGCAATGAAGTAGACTATCTCCCCTGTAGGCAACAGGTAAACGTTTGCCCTGCAGTCTCGCCCCCTATAGCCATAGCTGTCCTACTGAGTTAAGGGGAAAAAAACATATGACAATACAGCAGAATAAAACAAGTGCCAACTGCTTTAATTGTTTAAACTCCATGTGCAGCTGGTGGCTTAGTGGTTAGGAAGTTGCCCCTGCAAACAGAAGGTTGTGGCTGTCTCAGGGCTGTTAGTGGCACCACTGAGCAAGGTACCGTACCCAGACACTGCTCCCCTGGTGCTTCATTGGTTGCAGCCCACTGCTTCACTTGGTGAATAGGTTAAATGTAGAGAAAGAATTTCACATTGTTCACACTCTGTGCTGTGGTGTCACTACTTTACAGGTTTATTATTCAATTAATTATTTATAATAATTGTTCAGTAACAACAACTAATTATTTGAACTACTATGCAAGTTGGGCAGTTGAAGAAAATGGGTCTTTACAGATTAGGAGGCTAATAGTGACAGCTGTAAAAGTACAGAACAAGACTCCAGAAAGGATACACCCACTCTAGTTTGAGTTTCACAGGGGGAAGCTCAGTTCTGACATCATCGTAGTTCTCTACATCAGATGGGATGAACATGGTGATGGGTCTTCCTCGCATGAACATTTTAATGTAGTCTCCCTCTGTGGAAAAGTTAGAGATGAGCAAAACAGGGTGGCCCTTAGCCTTATGTACTACACACTGATGAGCTTAATACGTTACATATGCTTATAGTTTAATAATTGTGATGTTCATCCTCAAAACAGACTAAGTGCATTAAATCCTGAGCACAAAGGTAGGCTTTAAATGTTTTCCTTTTTTTAAGTCTTGAAAGGGCACACGATGCTTTCAACAGTCTCTAAATTACACTCTTGTGAGAGTTAGCTAAGTTCACATGCCCTTAACTCATTCTAAAATCCAAGCAAGTCAAAAAGAGACTAGAGAAATTTAGTGCCGTGCAGAAGGGCAAAAAGCGGTGAGTTGGATGCCCAAACTGGGCTGGGATTAAAAAGACGGGAAGGCAGAAGCATGAGGAGAGAAATAACAAAACAGACAGACTGAGGTGGAGGAGGAGTGAGGCTGTATGAGCTCAAGGGTGTTAGATGGTTTTCTCTTCTCTCCCATTTCTTTCTGTTGTGTGAGCTTTTTTTCTATTCAGGCTGAAACAGGGCTTCTACTCTACTGGAATATAAACAGTCCTTCCCTCAAATGACGCCGACTTCCTTTGAAAGCCATTAAAACGAGCAGTCTCCGGCCTACCAGGCTAACACTTACACAAAGTATCTGTAAGCATTACCAGCGTGTTTTGGGTAAGATTGCAGAAAGCCCAGTATGAGGAGCTTACTGACTTTGTCACAGGGTTGACTAGCATTATCACGTTCTCTGACTAATCAGCTTTCAGTGGCTAACAAACCTCTTTTAGAGCAGACAAAAGGATATGACAAGGGAGGTGTTGTTTTTCCGTAAGCACCTACCGCCTAGAGGGAAATCCACTTACAATCTATTCACCAAAGAAAGATGGGGAGGCAGAGAAATTGTACTGAACCATGCCAAGGCGGAAGGACAGACAGAAAAAAAAGAAGGAAGTTCGTTGATCTTTCTTCTTGATCAACGTACTATTAGGGGAGGCCATTAGGCGCTTGAATCGCGCTTGAATCATCGGTCTATGTGTTAAATTTAGCCATACTAAAAAAACAAAATTATTGAATAAGGAAACTAAGCAAGAGGTGCAGCCAGAAGCGGGAGGCGGTGAGCGGACGCTCGTTTTGACGGCTGCCTCTGCCCTGCCGGGTGGGAGAGCTTACCTTGACTGTTTTTCTCACGAGTTGACATTTTGGCTGGTTATGGGACAGAAATAAAAGCTCTCAAAACAAACACAGGATGATACAGACCAGGAAGAAAACAGCTATAATGATTTGACAACCACAGACTGACTGACAACAGTTATTATAAGACAGGTAGGGCCAGAAAGGAGGGGTTGGTGTTAACAAAAGAGAGAAAGTGAACTTTACCTTGACTGATAACTGGATCTCGGTGTCTGAGAACAAAAAGAGCAACATTTTTGAAAACACAAGCAGTACTTATGAAAGTAAAGAACTTCTCTGAAACAGTGACACCAAAAGGAACCAGACAGATAGTACTCATGTAATACTAACTTCTCTGCATTCTTCACAACTTTGGCCAGCAGTTTGGAGGTGGAGGCGGCTTTGACCAGCTTGTTCCTGCTCTCTTCTCCGCTGTCCCATGTGCTGCTCTGAGAGCGCTCCATTCCTCCACCCCTCTTCGCGCTGTGACCCCTGATGAGAACAAAAAGCACACTAGTGTCTCATTCGTGGGACAGCAAGAGGAGGTAGAAACGCTGATTACAGTTTGAGAAGAGGAGAGGAGAGGGAAGAGTTAGCATTTGGTGGAGAGACATGAGGCTGGAGACATGCTCCATTCAAACCTATGATCGTAATGATTTAATGATTTAAAGGAACAAAATGATTACTTGGAATATATAATATACATATACAGATATTGTACTTTGCCAAATTCACTAGCCTATTGCATTCCTCCATTTACACATGCCTCTCCTGCTCTTTGGTTAATCTCAAACCTGAAAAAAGCAACATCATGCCTTCATTGTTTAAGGCACAGAGATGAGTGTACGCATCCCTCCAGAAAGGGTCCATGCATGCGGTAGGCCGGGCTCACGAGAGAAGCACACCCCACTCAACCGTTAGTATACAGGCAGGTCTGCTGAGAAGTTGAACCCATGTCATTTGGTCTGACAGACCAGACCAGTACCAAGGCACACAAAAGAGGCAAAGGGACAAATCTCAGACAAGTAGCTAAGAGAAGAGAGGGAAAATGATATACAAAAAGAGGAATAAAGGCTGAGGAGGAGGGCAATCCTCATGCGTAGCTGTAAGTAAGGAGAAAATATTAACTGCAAGGAAATAACGGTGTGCTCCGAACCACCCTTCACACTGATCTCCACCCAACCCATCTATATACTAATGTTTAATTATCTGTATGTACAGTAAGTCATGGGCTATGGGCTCTATCCAGAACATACGCTGAATAAACACTGCTGATTGATAATTATTTCATTTATATGCATTTTCACAGGCTAGTCATACATGATAGCTTGTGGTTTTTGTATTCTGGCTTCATTTCAAGCATGTATGTACTAGTCCAAATGTACAAAAGACAACATGAAGCAGCACTCAGGTAAAATGCTTTATTATGAATATTAGGCTGATTAGTGTGAATGAATCTAGTAGAAGTGTGTATGCATAGCTTTTGGGAAGGATACAGAATTAGAATGAAGAGTGATTCCCTAGCACACATGCAAATGCACACACAGCACACGCCCAAACACCAAGAAAGATTCTATTAATGATTTAGGGCAGGGCTTCCCTTACACACAACTCCCACCCCTTAGCAGATTGACCTTGAGCAGCAAGTGAGAAGAAGAGGAACAGCCTCAGCTCAGGCTGAGGAGAAATGCTTCCCATTATCACAAAATGGCAAAATACTTAAATAACTATACTTTATTAGTATACTTAAGTATTGCTTTTTGGATAATATGTACGTTGCTCCAGTTGAATGCTTCAGTATAGAATCAGTTGCATTCAAATTGTATTGTTTCTATTTTAAACCAAATCCCTAACTACCCAGCCCTTGTTGGCTGTGGGAGAAATAGCACCACTGATTAGTTGGTGCCCTAAGCTTAGCCAAACAAAGACAACCTAGAAAAATCGAAACCTCTATTTAAACACATTAACTTTATACCTATACATGAGTATAATTTAATGCAGGCATTTTCTCTCCGGTTTATTTTTGGTTCTACACGTCCCCTTTTGACTTAGTAAAATTTTGAAACATACCAACACTTTCATCCAAGTTCAGTTTCTCTGTATTATTTAAAAGCTTAAAAGCTGGGTTTGTTTCGTGGCTACAATGCTGAGTACTTTTACATTATAAAAGGTGCTAACTGAAGCACACTTCAGTGAAGGTATGAGAGTCACCAATGGTAGACCACCCAACCAGGCGTCCACTCCACAATGCCTTTTTCTAACGCATTAACAGTGACTGAACGTTTGAAAGTATTTGAACAATTTTAACAAACCCTACTTCAAGCCCACACAACCACTATGTGGTCTTTCAGCACTTCCCCGAAACCAATCAGCCATGCAGTGGCTATGTGCTTACATTACTGAAATTGGAGCACTCATCATTTAATGCCCCCTTACTAATGCAATTGTTTGCAGATGCCATGTCTGGCTAATTCTCCTAGCTATGTCTGGGCCTTGACTAATAATTTTCCCCCTCACACGGCCTAAGAACCATCAGATTTTCACAAAAAGGGTAATTGGTTTGCTATGCCTCTTGAGCTAATTAGGTCGGACAGCTTGCATGGCTAACATGAATATCTCAGCAAACCGCCTCTGAGCTTATTAAGTAAAGGCTGAAATGATTACTTGTGGTGTCAAAGCACACTTGAGTTAATGCGTAAGCCTGATTGCTGGCTGCAGGTAGGGGAGTGTTCCAGCTTAACGATATATGAGGAGGACTAACGCTTGGTTTCAGATGATGGCAGAAGGGACATCTGCTTTCCATTACTCCACCTACTTTTGGGTGGACAGATCCAAACAAACCAAAACTCGTCAGAAACTGAGATCAGAAGACTATTTATTTTAGAATTAGCATTCAGACCCTCGATCTGTTTAGGAATGAGCGAACAGAGAGCACAGTACAGCTCTGCTGCTCCTTTAAGACCTAAATACCCTTTGTGAAATCATCTGACAGTGCATCAAACTTGTTTTCTTCTCTTCTGTTTAAAGATCACTTTCCTGTGTGCATCTCATATCTTCGTTAATTTAAAACTGATGGAACCCACAAAAAGATCTATGTTGGGCGTTAACTCAAATCCCTGACATGTTATTAAGAACAGCGCTGTTTGAGAAAGTCTCCGCTACAAGCAGAGGATTCCATTTTATCAAAGCAACTTAATACGGGTGGGAAGAAATGAGAAGAGATTGAAGCGGGAAGCATGCCAGTCCTGCCCCAGAGCTAGAGGTAAAGAGCACTGTGAGATGTCGGCCAGAGCATTGTAGTACGCTGCATAAAGGGATGTTGGGAGGAACCTTTTGGCTGGGGAGGGCCCCTTGCTCTCCAGAGCCGATTTCTGGGGCTGTAGGGGGTGTGGGGAAGGGGGGTGACTGGAGGGGGATGGTGCTTGGGGGGTGCTGGGTGTTGAAGGAGGTTTATCGTTAGCCTGTGGTGGCTCCTCTTTCTCCTTGATACCCTCCATCGGAGGCTTGTCTTTTTTCTTCTCTCCACTGAAGAGCAACAGTCCATCGACCAGGGACAGAGCAGGTCATGGGATAGAATAAATAGTCAAATCAGAGGTCAAATGGACAAAACATTTAAACATTCAATAAAAATAAATAAAACAAATTCAGACTGCCCAACTGCCCAACACTTAAATTCACACTCACTTCAAGTTACATCGCGACAAAAAAGAACAGGACTTCTATGTCTTACAGGTCAGGTTAGCAGTTATCAGCAAACTCAATTTCACTGTGTCCAAATGACAAATATCTATAATGGCTCTACAAATAAGGAAGCGCTGTTCTTCATCCTAGAGTTTACACACTTCGACAGGCCTTTAAATACCAATCACACTCGACAGTGCCTAGACAAAATAACAGCATGACTGTAACATACTGAATTATAACATATTTCACAGTACAGTGCTCTATATTCATTATATATTTTTATATAAATATATATATATATATATATATATATATACATATATATTTATTTATATATATACATGTATATGTATATGTATATGTATATAGATAGACAGATAGACAGATAGATAGATAGATAGATAGATAGATAGATAGATAGATAGATAGATGGATAGATAGATAGATAGATAGATAGATA
>JBBPCW010000147.1:8114702-8125568 GCA_037974425.1 Phenacogrammus interruptus
CCAAAGCAACTTCCATTCCCTAACTACAGGGGGCAGTCTCCCTGGAGCAACTTGGGGTTAAGGGTCTTGCTCAGGGAGCCAATGGTGGTGCTGAAGGTAGGATTCGAACCCATGACCTCCCATGACCTCTTGGTCTGGAGGCAAGCATCCTACTGAGCTACCTCCACCCCTTCATGACTATATGGTTACAGTGAGGTGAAACCAAAATTTACTCCGTGCCCCTGGGATCTCTTCAGCCTTCGCAGTTCTCTCCTTATCTAGTACAGCTACAACCACTACTCGCATTCTGACCTCCGAGGCCCTGCTGGTATGTGTGTGCGCGTTGGCATATCCAGGGCTGACAAAACTACATGGGCGGAAACAGTGCTGGAAGGGAGGTGAGGTGTGGATACAAACTCACTGAAAAATCACACTCCGTGGGTCAGAGGTGCCATGGCTCAGAGAGCACATCAGATTTTAATTCTGTGAGCAGAGAAGTGTGCTCAGGGGTCACAAGGCTAAGGTCACCATCAGGGCAGAACGACAAAAGTGATATAGAAGAAATTCCACGTTTTCAGCTCCTCTTTTGAAAAGAAGCTGACAAAAAGTCCGAAAAGTAAGCAAGAGGCAACAACAAACTGGAAAGCCTGTGTGTGCTGGAACTATTGGAGTGTGTGTGTGATGGAAAATAAATAAAGCTTTACATTTGTTTTATACACTTAGAAGTTACTTTAATACTAATACTACTGCTAATAAAATAATAATAACGATAATAATGGTCACTTCTAATCCACAGGGAGCCGGGTACAAATCAGACCAAGTCCTGAAAAAAAGGAGCTTTTGATTCTGAGCAGGGTAGAAGCAGGGTAGTACGTTTACTATGCCTGAGGCTATCGCAGCCCATCAATAATGTGAAAGGACATTCATTATATTTATTTTGTGTGGCATGCTATGGAGCTGATTTAGAATGAATTTGAAACTGGCTACTTTAATCAGGGCCAACCGCAACATGCGTGTACAGATGAGAATCATGGTAGTTATTAAGTTTTCATTAATTTAATTTTGTAGGGTACGCAAATTGACTGAACTGAAA
The DNA here is from genome assembly GCA_037974425.1 of Phenacogrammus interruptus. Classification (NCBI taxonomy): domain Eukaryota; kingdom Metazoa; phylum Chordata; class Actinopteri; order Characiformes; family Alestidae; genus Phenacogrammus; species Phenacogrammus interruptus. The sequence continues at coordinate 8,115,775 of JBBPCW010000147.1, forward strand.
GGACTTTCACTTACAATTATATAGGTATTACAAGCCACATGGAGACTGTTACAGACTAATGAAAAATTCTGATGTAAAACATCATATTAAAAATTAGCTATAGTTTCCCTGAACAGAACTTTGTAGCTTTTAAGAATTTGTTTTTTTTTTAAATGATCATTTGTCATACGTGAACACACCACAAAATTCAACCTCTGCATTTAACCCATTCACCAAGTGAAGCAGGGGGCAGCCACGAACACAGCGCCCAGGGAGCATTGTGTGGGACGGTACCTTGCTCAGGGTACCTCAGAGGTGCCTAGCGGTCTTGGGAATTGAACCCGGACTTTCTGATCACAGGGCGAATGCCTTAACTACTAGGCCACCAGCTGCCCCTGTGATCTCTGCCAAAAAAGATGGGGGTTAACGGAACCCTTTTTTTTTTGCTCTAATGTCAAATCATTACTTTTTGCTGGGATTTAACACAGGAGGATTTGGTAGTTTGTCTGAGTTAAGCTTATCGTGTGCTGTACTGCAGCAGGCATGGATATAAGCTTCAGTGCTGGGACCAGGCTTGAGAATAGCAGTGTTTGGAGCCTGGAAAATTCCAGACTGGTGAAAAGCACTGACCATACCAGACCAGGGAACAGTACTACATGAGACAGCTACAGTATTACATAAACTTTTTAACCTAAACTCTGTGTAAAGATATTTAACATTAACATCAGCTGTATAACATTTTATCATATACACTTCCCTTACAAAAATTAACCTTGGTTTACTATGATTAAATAATCATGGTTTTTTGGGTAACTATGAAGTGGTATGTGTATATGAAAACTATGGTAGAACCACAGCTACCATGAAGTGCTATGGATAAACCATAGTAAAACTAGGGGTAGTACCAAAGTACCATGGGGTACCATAGTAAAACTATGGTGCCCCAAAAAACTGCAATAAAACCATAGGAAACCATAGTGAATTTTCGTAAGGGTTACCAAACAGAGTCCAAACCTCAAACCTCCAATTCTACCTCCAACTACAACTTCTACTCCTTTCATTCATTTTGCAGGGCAGAAAACCAAAAATATGATCCTATTGGTGCATCGCTAATGTGGCTACTTGGATTACTTTGCATCTTAACATGCAAAAGTTTGCATTTGGAGATCTTTTACATGTTTTTTTTTATCTTATGGTGTTTCTGTTCACTAGAGCACCCTGTATTGTCATCATAAAGATAATTTAAGACAGCAACTTCGTTTCAAAGTTTAGGCGAAGATTATTGTTCCTGTTATTGTATACTAGAGGCTCTGAAGCTACTCTTCCAACAAAACCTACCTCTTCTGAATCTCAACTGTACCAACTGTATTAGCTGTAGATGGCAAATCTGTCCGACAGTGATAAAGCTCTACACAAAGTCCTTCTGTTGTTAGTTTTCCCCATAGAGACTCTCTTTCTCTCTGTGTCTCTGGGCTGACCAGGAGGATGGGTTCCCTTTTTATCTTGGTTGCTCCCGAGGTTTCTTCCTCCACCCCTAGGGTTCTTTTCCTCACCTCTGTTGCCCTTGGCTTGCTCACTACAGGCTCAGACCTGAGTTGAATTGACAACATTGGTTGAATTGAATGGAATTGAACTTAAAGTATTTTAATTTGAATAGTACAGAGGTCGCTTGCTTTGTTTGCCCTCTAATCTGTGGATAACTGTGTAGGCATGCATGCAAAAAGAACACACAGCATTCAGAACAAAATACCACTAAATGAAGCCCTGCCTATTACAGCACACTGCAGATGTGATGGGATGTCTGGCCTGTCCGTCCTGCTCATTATAAAAAGGGACTCAGAGACGTCACCCCAAAACCTGTCTGCCATATTGTGTTCTAAGCCTCACTGGCATCATAAAGCTCGACAATAAACCAAATATCTAAATAAATGAACTTGCATTCATCTAAATGAACATATTATTCATTTGAACATATGAAAGTTATTATAATTAAAGTGATTTAATACACAATTAAATAAAATGAATATCTAGTCAAATGTTCCAGGCCAGGGCTCACCAACGTGAGTAGTCCATGCCCCTGTTCTAAAAGTAGCACAACTCACCAGTAAACAGCGTCTAACATTTATTTTGATCCTGTTGCTATTCTTCTTTTCATTGTCATGTTGGAAGATCCTGCCACGTTTCATCTTCAATGCTCTCACTGATGCAAGGAGGTTTTTGCCCAAAATCTCACAATACACTGCCCCATTCATCCTCTCCTTAATACAGTGCAGTCGTCTCCTTCACAGAAAAGTCCCCCCAAAGCATGACGTTTCCACACCCATGCATCACAGTAGGGATGGTGTTCTTTGGATGCAACTCCTTCTTTTTCCTCCAAACACGAGTGAAGTGTAGATCAAAGAGTTCTATTTTGGTCTCATCTGACCACATGACCTTCTTCCATGCCTCCTCTGGATCATCCAGATGGTCTCTGCCCAAACTTTAGACAGGCCTGGACATGTTATGGCTTAAGCAGGGGGACCTTTCGAGTGCTGCAGAATTTTAATCCATGATGATGTAGTGTGTAACTAATAGTAACCTTAGTTACTGTGGTCCCAGCTCTCATCATTGAGCAGCTCCCCCCATGTAGTTCTGGGCTGTTTCCTCACTGTTCTCAAGATCATTTGGACAACACGAGGTGAGGTCTTGAATGGAGCCCCAGGTTGAGGGAGATTGCCAGTGATCTTGTATTTATTCCATTTTCTAATAATTGGTCACCAACCTGCTTGCCTACTGTAGATTGGCTCATCCCAGTCTTGTGCAGGTGTACAATCTTGTCTCTGATGTCCTTAGACAACTCTCTGATCTTGGCCCTGGTGGAGGTTGGAGTTTGAAGGTGTGGACAGGTGTCTTTTATACTGATAACGAGTTCAAACAGGTGCCATTAATACAGGTAATGAATGGAGGATAGAAGAGCTTCTTAAAGAAGTAACAGGTCAGTGAGGGCCAGAATTCTTGCTTGTTTGTAGGTGCTTAATGCTTATTTACTGCACCATTATACAAATAAATTCTTTAAAAATCACACAGACCTCTCTCTTCTTTTTAAGTGGGTTTCAATGTATATAAATGTGAAAATAATATCTAAAAAAGCATTTAAAACATGTTGATCTAAACACGAAGTTTAGATACGTTTAGGTAGACTCTGTTCTAGTGTATCAAGCTGGTAGCCCTTCTTGTGGCTCAGTACCGTGAAGAAGCTCTCAGTTTCATAAAGGTTGGTGACCCCTGTTCTAGGCAATGTTAATCTTTTGCAGATACACAAACACATAACTACTTGCTTATCTGGATTCAGTGGCTAATTTAAGAAACAGTCTACTGGGCCCCTCATGGCTGGAAGCCCTTTCCTCTTCAATAACTACACTGATAACACTGAAGGAGATCACTACGCTGGTATCACTAAGGTGTCCCTTTCCACTGTTGGAGAAGGGGAGAGTGATAAATTATGCAGGGACAAATGGGCTGCGGTCAATAACTGTATACCTATATATTGCCCCTATGTGGCAGTACTTGAAAATGAGTATTAATATTGTAATAGCCATAAATAGAAGATAGAAGCAGGTAATAAACTGCCAGCTCTGGTGTACAGTAACCCCCCACTTATACGTGGATCAGCGGTCGCGATTTCAGTCTTGTGGATCTTTTCTGAGAACTCCCCGTACATGCGTGGAAAAGGCAGATATCCTCGCATTTTTTTGTTTTTGTGCATCATCCTCCATGCCCATGGTTTGAAAGTAGCCAATCTTCTCCTCTGAGTATCTGGAGTGTTCCTTTTGTTCTTCCTAAAGCCCTGTATTTTTATTACTGTAAATTAAATTAATTTATTACTCTATTTAACTGCTTATGCCAATGAAAACAACACCGCATACCAAAGAAAACGCACATGCATGAATTACAGTACACAGTGACGAGCTGGCATGGTAAGACTGGCTCCCATGAGCCTTTGCAGTAGGAGTGAGTGGCCGTTTGGCATGTTTTTGTGAGTGTTAGAGGGGGGAGTTATTGAAGTTTATTACATAGTAGTAAAGACTGTTTATGTTTAAACTGTGTGTTTGTGTGTGTTATGTTGTATATTTGAGCCCTTCCTGCCAGTCACCCTCCTCCAGAGTGTTAGCTGTCGAGAGTTATTTGTTCAGTTGTGAAGCAGTACTAGGGTGTGCCAGTGGGATATGGGTTTATCTTTACATTTTATTTAAGACTAAGAAATGTACAGGTGTCCAGTATAACAAACCCTTTCTGCCCTTCACTCACAATTTGGATTACTATGCCTGTTAGGCTGACATCTTGCTTTACCTAGATTCTGAAGAAATCTCACTCAGATCTTCTATGCTGGTATCCGTGGCCGTGTGTCCAGCTGCTAGCGCTGCAGCATAACTCTGTGGCAGGTATAGTTTTGTGTGCTCCTCGTCCGTGCTGCTGTCCTTCAGAAGCTCTGAAGTCCAGGAGTGTCCGGCCTCCACTACTCCCCGGGCCTGCAGCACCATACGGGCTACGGTGGCGGTTGTCACACCTGGGGGAGGAGGGGGTCCACAGCATGGTGCAGTGTCTATGCCGCTGTCTGTGGAGGCCCCTTTAATGTATGTTAGTCCAAGCATCTCTGGGTCCATCAGGTCACCTGAACCAAAGTGCTTCTCATCACTGTTGCTGCTGGAGGCACTGCTGGACAGAGTGTTGCTGCTGGAGTGACTAGAGTTTTTCTCTCCACTCTGTTAGAGACACACACAAACACGTTAATCAAATACATACATTATGAAATAGTTAAATATATGTTATCACTTTTAAGGTATACTTCATTAGTTAACTAAATATGTTACTTTACCAAACCAGATGCCATACTTCTGAAACTTTGGCACTATATTTAATGTAAACATTCTTATTAGCCTTATTAACTTAAAGACATGCTTTTTTGTATTTTGACCATAAGCATAACAAATTGCTGTGAAAAAATGAATAAATCTATAGTGATTGTGAGTATATGAAAATCTATGAAAAATATATGAAGCTCAATACCAGTTTAGACTGTAGGGTGCCTCTGATTGCACAGCCAAACAGCTGCACCAAGGGCAGGCTGACCTTATCTCCTTTCATTCATCAGAGTGAAGTCAATACACACTGACAGCTAGACTTAGTGGGAAGTGTGTGTATGTGCATACAGTGCTCCTAAATGAATAGGTGCTGTAAAAATCAAGGCATTTTATATTTTTTATATAAAAATGTTTATATTAAATATAGTTTTTAAGAAACCCAAACACAAAAGAATGTAATTCACATCATGTACAATGTGACAGTGTGCCCGATACATTGGTTTCTTTTATAGGTGCATGTATTAAACTGAACAGCACTGCCTTAGCGTTTAAGTACCGTTGACAATATATCTCCTAATTTCCAAATAAAAATATTGCTATTTAAAGGAAATAACAATATAGTAATTTTAGGTTTACGCTAGTTTCAGTTTTAATCAGGACTATCGGATCCAGTCACATGCGGATTTTTATGAGAAAAAAAAAAAAAAAATCTCCACAACAGGGAACCTGCAAATATTCTGCGATTTTTTTTTTGCAATGTATTTTTGTGACAATGTTTTTTATACGCATTTTACTTCTAAATTATTATGAAAAAAATCACTTATTTTGTAACATAAATATAAATTCAACTATATCAGCCACATCCAGACACCGCCCGGGCCACTCCGTTCAGACAGTGCTTTCTTCATTTTTTATTTATATATATTTTTTGTGTGTTTCAGAGAATTCCATATATTTAATTTAAAGCTACTTATGGTTTATAAAGTTTGCACATTCAAAAGGAGAACTTCAGGATACATTTAACTGTGACGTTTTACAGTGCGGATATTTTACCAGCAAATTTGTTACAGGAGACGATGCAGAAGTTGCAGAAGAACCACAAACAGGGGCCATCAACAGCACCGAAGCCTGAAGATTTTCAAGCAAGGGATGGTTTGCACGCTTTCAGAAACTATTCAATATTGAATGTGTTTAATATTGAGAGAAGCACATCATCATTAATTAATTGTGGGAGACGGAATACGGGTTTACATTTTCATTTTCGTTAAGGGAAATGCATTAAGCTGAGTTCTAAATGAAATTAAAGTGTTTTGGATTCAGTACTTTTTCCTTAGAACCGTACTAATTTGTGGAAACTGAAGATATCTTTTTCTTTTGCTTCATTTAGTTTTTGAACTGTTGTGAGAACACAATGAAAATGCTTTTGGGCTGGTTAAATATGCTGTACTCAGAGCAGGGGTGGACTGGGCTGAGACTGCTTCTCGGCCGAGAAAGACAGGCCGGTGGCCACCGTGCATCGGACAGCCGTTCTTTTCCAGAACGCACAGATTGCCAGTCCTCTCTTGACTTATCATGAGTGCTTCCCTTGTTTTTCCCAGCAGTTGTATTACAGAACATTAAATTCAAAGAGGTTGTTGAGCTCAGTCGCTGTCCAATGTCTGCTTTAAACGACGGGTCTCTACAATAAGACGCACCGCTGATGAATAGTAAATTGTTTAACTGTAAAAATGATTGGTGATTACCCCTACATTCATTACTGTGTTTACCTGTTTATACCAAAGAAAATGCCTGTGCATGAATTACAGTACCGTCTGTATGGGCTTACCCTGTTAAGGCTAATGTATTAAACTGAGTTTAAAATGAAACTGATGTGTTTTGGGAGCATATTTGGTTTATCATTTAACGCGGGTGCTCTTGGAACGTAACCTCCACGAATAGCGGGGAATTACTGTCCATTAAAATAAGAAAAATGATGTGGTGCTTACAGAACTTGAATAATTAAAAGAAAACAAATATCTTCTTCACTCAAACAAAATGGCAATAATTACCTTTAATGTACTTCTAGTAGTGTTTTGCCCTGCAAACTGGTCACATTGCAGGGGAGTGCTCATTAAATAAGATTTGATTCAGGTTGAAGTTGAGGTTTATTGTCATTTGTACAAAGTACAGTGTACAGAGCACAATGAAATTCTTACTTGAACACAGGTGATCACCTAACTAGTACCTCATAAAGCAGAATGAGGTGCTTGTGTAGACACTAGTATGAAATGGTCATACTCATAGAGATGCTGATTTAAAAATAAATTCTCCCTTCTTTTTTTCAGAGCTGTATATTCCTGGTTACCATAGCTACTCCTGCTTTCATCTCTGTATCTCAGTCCTTTTCCAGATGTTAGACAGCAATCTCCACTTACATTTTCACTGGATAGTAATAGATATGTGCGACATTACACATAAAAAGATGACAGTCAATCTCTTTGATGATGTCTAAAGAATTTTGTCTAGTTTTTATTATGTAAAAAAACGCACTAAAGTTACATAACTATTAAAAAGGTTAACACGTTATCAGTTTAGAACCAGAATGCGAGTATGATTGTGCTCCACACAGACAAAAACTGGGAGGTGTGTGGGTGCTACTAAGCTGGGCATAGAGACATACAGCTTGGGTAACCAGAGAAAAAACTCCATTCAGCAGAAAAACTGCTGGCTAACTATCACACTTCACTGTTCTTCAGGCTCAAAATGAACAGCATATCACCCAGAAAGTTCAAATATGACCTCGGCTAACTGAGATGGCTAGCAGTTTGACAGTTGACTTAGCAGAGCTAGCAACCATTAATGATTACTAACAGTGATGGTAGATGGTAACTGTGATGGTTGATGGGTAGTTGGTATGGTGTTGCCTGGTAGTTACCTCAGCACTGCAGGTGAACGCTAATGTGTAGATAGTCATGCTAGGTGTTGCTAGCATGTGTTGCTAGGTGATTGCTATGATCTTGTAAGTGGTTGAAATATTGAATACAGGTGACTGTTAAGGTAAAAACGTGGATTCTATAAAATATAACCTATAACCTACAAATAATAACAAAAACCCATCACCCTTTATAATAATAGTCCAAAACAAAACAAAAACACCAAACTAAACAAGGACGAACTTTAGCGGGCACTGACAGGGCATGACAGTACATCCCACCTCTAGAGCGCCACACCTGTTAACAGATCTGTTGGGTAGGGAACAAACCACCAAAACTCTTATTATACGAAGGATCACCTACCATACACATACACCCATACACATATACACAACTCGCCAGACACCCACAGTCCATATATATAGTCCTTTCAACATCTTTCATTTTCCAGCCCTTTTGTCCCTCTGGCATAGGGACCGGCTTGGAACTACCTGCCCACAGTCTCTCTTCCAGCTCAGCCCGGGTAGGGTGGGCTCCAGGACAGTACATGCACACCACAGATCCCCGAAAAGACAACACACACAAAAACTAACCCACCTACTCCACACAGCAAATAGAGCACCCATTAATCCATAACTCAAGAATGACAAGCATTAATAACATTACTTACATGCAGGGTGAACAATGATAAGCTTGTTGCTGCTGGTAGCCTAGACTAGCTTCTTATATAGCATTGACCCAGAAACAGACCAACCACCCAATCCACAACAGCATCCCATCTGACGGGGAGTGTTGCACATGGCCAGAGAGACTAGAAAAGCTCAAAGAAAGCAAATCCATTCATTACCAAAAGTTACACTGTCACATCATCACACTTTGGGTCATTAATGTGAACACATTTATCAAACAGAAAAGTGAATACAATTGCAAATCAGAAAGCTTTCTACTCCACGCTGTAATGTTTTCTGTGATGTGACTCTCCATGGCCAAACATTCCATCACACAAGTCAATGAGGAAAATGATTAATCATCAATGATCCAATCAAAAAAGCTGTATTGTTTTATACACGTGCCATTGAACAGCAGCCGATTGTCCCATTACTTTTGGTCCCTTAAAAAGTGGGAGGCATATATACAAACTCACATGTAATTCCTACACTGTCCACCTGATTTATATGTAAATACCCTCAAATTAAAGCTGAAAGTATGCAGTTAAAGCAAAGCTTGTCTGTTTCTTTTCAAATCCATTGTGGTGATGTATAGAGCCAAAAAGATTAGAACTGTGTCGATATCCCAATATTTATGGACCTGAGTGTATCAAGTTCCCTGATGCTCTGGAGTGCTAGGTACTTCATTTGCTAACACTTGTATTATTACTAGTGCTGTCAAGCGATTAAAATTTTTGATCTAATTAATTACATGGTGTGGCGATTAATCTAATTAATTTAATCGCACATACATACAGACATTACAAGAAGCAGTTTTTACCATTTATTATTGAATACAAACCTATACCTTAGGATACAATGGTCATGACATCACTGACTGAACACAAACCTATGAATTAGGTTACAGTATATGACAGTTGTAACTTATTAAACACAAACCAATGACACTGTTTACAACATCACAACTGGTTACAAATGACAGTTTTAATTATTACTGAACATAAACCAATGTCTTCACAAACACACACACACGCACACGCACACACACACACGCACACGCACACACACGTGCACGCACACACACGCGCACACACACACACAAAACGGGTATGGAGGAAAATCTAATCTTAAAAGACTCTGAGTGTCCAGAATCTACAAAGCCCACAGCATATTCTCACTAGCTAGCGCTAGTGCTAACTCTGTTATCCGGGAGAGGAGAGTTTAGAAAACCACACCTACTTTTGCGCTGAGCGCGGCGGCAAGCGCGGCGGGTTCTCGCTGTTTGGGGAAGCACAAACCCTCGCGGCGAGCACAGCACATGCCACGTTCGGTCTGAAAGCCCGCTAGGCTAATGAGTGAATCTACCGGCGTATAGTGACTCGCAGATCTGGATC
>JBBPCW010000147.1:8140107-8151758 GCA_037974425.1 Phenacogrammus interruptus
CATGATTTCAGAGTAAACATTTTATCAATATTAACAACATACTAATTTACAAAGAGTCAAACTGTGTCTGTGTGAACATGTCCTTTTCAATGAAAAACACAAGTACTGAGTTTAACAGCTTTACAATTCTACAATTTAACCGTATCCAGTCTATATACAACCTGTGCAAAATGATTCGTCTTATGTTTGTTTGTTTTTGTTTTTTTAATGATGTTTTTAGTGGGACAGGACTATAACGTTGATGTTAAAACACAAGATAACACAAAACACTATCTTTGCTCAGACCAAGCAAATTGATTTTTTTTTATTTGAGTGTTAGGCCTCGTTCACACAGACATCTGAACCAGGCGTTTTTCTGGCGTTCGTGATGCCAGGTGACGTTCTGGAGGACCGAATATGTCCCATGATTTTGTACGGCAACAGCAAAAAAACACATTTTGTTCCTCTCCTGCCTACGGCACCGTATCAGGAGGATTTTTAAAACAAGAATGTAAACAGTGAGTTTTAAGAAAGAACAGGGATCCATGTTTTCAATGCAGAACTATAAACCAAGAGGACACACGTGTGAACACTCTGGCCAGAGTAATTACTGTCCCCACAGGTAAATAAACGAAACTACAGATTGGGCGTCAGACTAACGCCAGTCAAACGCCTTGCTGACGTTGATCAATCGTCACTACCAAACGCCACAAAAATGCCTATGGCGTTCAGAGCGCATTCATTTCGAACGTCCGTGTGGACGAGGCCTAAGGCACATGTTATAGATAATTAGATATAGATAAAACAAATGGCTTTTCTACACAATGCTATATCCTTTGTATGTCCATCATATTTATCTTCACAGTAACATTAATGTTTTTAAAGAGAGATACATTCTTATCTGCTTGTCAAGTGTTAAGATAAGATGGACCAAATAAAACTATATAGATGACTTGATACCTGGCCACCAGTGTTGTTGGGTTACCACTGGTATCATAATGAGCTGTGGTGATGCACTGTAGTTTCCTTTGACAACTCAAATTAATCGTACGTCAAATCAGCTTTTCCTAGTGTAATGAATAGAAATGCCATTATTTCGTTCCGGACCTCCAAGAAAAATGTGCTTATAAATAACGAATATCGTATAAAAACGCAATACAATCGAATGTACTGCAATAAACTGGTTTTAATAAGTATAATGTGCAGCATTTGCTAGTCCTCTTTTTAAAATTCTTGAACCTTGACTGGCTTTAACTGGCGGCCCGATGCCTCAATCGGCAAAGTGCCTGGGTCTGCTGCAGCAAGTCGGCGTAAACAGCTCGAGTCTTCTCTACATTTTAACTAGCCTGTTATTGAAAAACAAGTTCCCTCTGAGCCCAGAGCATGGGAGGGGCGAAACCATTACGGCAGCTGCGAAGAGGGACCAACTCCAGATGAAAGTCTCTGTATCTGAATGCAGTGTTATTAAAGTCACATTTGGTGTAATGGTCAAAAAGTAATGTGTGCACTGAACAAGTTGGTTTTCACAGGGGTCAGGCATCCAATTACTTTTGTCCATATTGTAGTGAGCAGCACAGCACGACATAATTTACACTTGCTTGGAAGAAAGTGTGTGTGTTAGAATTGTCTTTCACGTTTGTCACAATAGAAATATCAACACTTGCATTACTTCGGTGAAACCGCCGGACTTTCAAAATATAAGGATTTTTAAACACTTGCGTTAACACTGCATTTTAAAAACCTGCACTTTGATATTCACAAGCTTTCAAACTGTTTTTGTCGACTCGTTTAAGTTTACGGCATTTAGCAGACATCAGTACATCATGTTCACATCACGAATAACTCCACATACACACAAGGAGCAGACACAGCTAATCAATTCCATTGCCTGTTATCTCTAAAACATGGATCGCAACAATGAACAGTCAACGTTACTTTTTTAACCTTTTTAACTTGGTGGGGCTTAGTTTGGACCAGTGACATTGAAAACCTTCTACTCAATTTGTACTTAGAGGAGATTTGGACATTACTCCACGCTTCAAACAATGATACTGCATGTAAATGGAGATCTGTACATTCTGAGCTCACTTATCAAATACTAGCTTGATACTCATCTACATACAAAAGTGTGGACCGTGCATACATTCTGAAGAACTACACTAACAGAGGAAAAAGAACTAAATCCCAAAAATGTTCAAAACTTAGCAAGTTAGCATTCATCTTCCAAGCACACTGTATATAAACAGCGTTTTTCCTTTAGTGCCAAATTATTAGCCACAAGTCTCAGCATGTTATTTTTTAAGAAATCCCCTGCAATAAAGTGTATTTCCTTTCATTGTCCAATAACCTGTCCGGACTTCGCTAAACATCCTTCTCTGCAAACCTTGTTCTAGAGTGGGTGAAGGAAGGGGATGCATGTCTACAAGCAAAAGAACATGTTCACTCATTCCTTTAGTGGGTCCATGGGGCAGCAAAGAAGAAGTTTAAACACAACAGACAATGAAACAACCAGACATTCTAGTAAATAAACTTTACATAATTGAACAAAACACAGCTAAAACAGCTCTAAGAAAGTTCATTATATGCAGTCTTTTTCCTCTGCAAAGTTCTCAATGGACAGCATACTTGGTTAAGCAGGTTAAGTAAATATTACAGGTGACACAATGACTTGGGTAGGCTAAGACTTACAGTGAGAACAGGTCTCAGTCGTCTGGTTAGATTTCAGGTGAAATAAAAAACTGCTGTTTCTTGTCTTATATCTGGTGCATTTCTTACACTCTCTTCATAAAGAGACAACACACGTGGCATCTGAAATGGGCTTTATATGTTGATCCAAATAACAGCTCAGTGACAATGTGAAACCCTATCCCTTTCGAAACAGTGTCTTTTTCCTCCTCTTTTCAGACCAGAACGAGTCAACTGAAATGCAACCATATCTTGCACAAAGAGACCATAAGAGCTGGTATCAGAAGCCATCCTTAAATATCAGAGGAAAGCAGGACATTTGCCAGCCGAATAATGTCATTGACATTACACTTCATGACAGATCAATTGCTGGAAAAGGTCAATATTTACGATAAGCCTGCCACACACATTCACAGTATACAGAACACAGTTCAAACACAATACAGTTCGTTAGTTTGCCAAACCTTAATTACTGCGATTAAAATGAAAATTTTGAGGTCGGCCCAAAGACCGTGTGAACAGGCTGCCGGGCGCAGTACTTCCGGCGGCCGGCAGGCAAGCCACTTGACCAGCCTCAGCCATGGGAACCAACACATATCTTTTCTGTTTAGTTACAAGACCAGCAGACCGCCATGTAGTCATAGTGTAACCACAAAAGATCTTCAAAAGGAATCCAAAACCTTTACATCAGGCGTGGAAAAGAGCCCTCTTGTGGCGGTCGGTCTAATACACTATCCGTTACAAAGAGGACACATTGTTACTCCTAAGCCATTGAGAGTGTTTCCCTGTTCATAAGTACGCTACATGAGAGAATTCTGAAGGGCTGAAAAATACTATCGCAAAATCTTTTCAAATATTAACAGCAAACTTTGTTGTACACTGTTTAGTATATACGTAACTCTGTGCTCTTCGTGAAAGCCAGCGTGAAATAAAAGTGCGATGGTTAATGGGCCGAAAACACCGAGAACAACACACAGATTAGATGCTGGCCTCGGTGTTAAAGAGTGTTTCCTTTCTCGAAATAAATACAGAGCAGCTAGTGCGTGGTACAGCATCCCGAAGAAAAACAAAAGGGAGGATCTACACTGGTCAGTGTGCACAAAGTGAAGAGCTACAGCTTACACTCTGAGACAGAGAAAAAGACAGCTATACATCGGCTCTGCCTTGCTTGTAACTGTTCATCTTATGTTAAAGAGACATTTTGTGACATTGGATGTAACCGATGTTTTCAGGGAACGACAGCAACAAAAGGTCATTTTAACAGCTGGTTGCCGCTGGATGCTGCACCTGGTTGAAGCGACCTCTGGTTAGTGAACAAAGAAGCAGCCTTACCTTCAACATTAGAGACAAACGTGGCACGTTATAAATCCGTTTAATGTCCTGCCGCCTCACCCAAGAACATACATCCCCCCGTTCGCCCCATCCGACTGATGCCACCTCTCTTCCGACAACGGAGCCGGTCCTGTAGCTCCACCTTCTACACTTCATGCGATGGTTTGCTGAAAAGATTAATGCATTCTTACATTCTGTTTAAATTAGCATGCGAACATTATTTATAACTAATGGAGGTTTAATGCAACTGTAGGAAGGACTGCAGAGTATACTGAAACAATTTGACAACGGAGTCACCATTAACAATGCTAAAATAAACAAAAATGTTTCCATTAACTGAAGCATTAATTCAATTGCTGCCACATACATAATACAGTTGTACGTATTTTAGGTTTCTGCATATGTAATCTTGTTAAATGCCTATTCAATTATGCCAGCGATCATGAAATAAAAACAATACGCAAAGTCACAGTATTTTACATTCAGCCACACTAGTGATCACACTGAAGAGGGAAGTAGGTGCATTACGTAGAATCAGGGCATACCAGGGTCAACCTACAAAGCTGTGGACTACAATTCCCGTCGACCCTTGCGTGTGAACCCGCGACAGCGCCACAGTTGCTAGGAGATAGCACCGCTCTACAAGTCTCTTGATTAAACGACGCCTTTGGTGACATTTTCTTCTCCTTTTAATGTCGTGTCTTTAACAAAACGAGGTTTTGAGTGGAAACTCGGCGTGGAGCATGGCAGGCACGCAGGAATCTCTGTTTTCCTTCGAGTTATTTGTAGAATATGTTCGCTTACATGACACGAAGACCGTGGAGCCTGCTGTTGCTGTACGCCTGTTGGATTTCCCCACACTTTTGATATACCGCTCAGAAAGTGAGGATTCCTCCGGACCTTTCTTGCAATCCGATGGAAATGGTGTGTATTGTTTTAATAAAGGCAAGTCATGCTTATTTAAAATCAATCTGGATTCTCTTTACACTCATCTATCCAGCACTCCCCTCTGCACCATGGTGCTGGACGTCAGACCGGATGTTCCGAAACTACTTGGAAGTTCAGCGATCTCTCTCGCAAAGCTGGCAGACTGCGTCAAACTAGCCGCAGAAAAACATGGCATTTTAACACCAGCTGCATATGGAGGAAAAATGATGACTCATGTTTTAAATCTTATGGGTGAAAATATAGGAACTATTTGTCTGACCTGTAAAATCGGCAGTTTTGGGGCGAGTTTAATTCCTCACACATCAGAAAGCGAGTTTTGTGAAAATGATCCTTCTTGTCCAAAACCAACTGTCCCAGAAGAGAAAACAAAAAATGGAACAGATGAAATTAAGCCGGCGTGTTCTGAGAACGATGCCACTAATTGGCACCCAGCAATGATGCAGTCTGAAATGTCTTGCACGCAAAAACCGTGTGTTGCTACAGTTTCTACTCAAACTAAACACATCAAAAATAAACGTACAACATTTTTAGATGCCGAAGGCAAATTTGATGATGGCCAACTGTGCAGCACATTTCACCCTCCACCCCTATTTTACAGTAACTGTGAGAAGAATCGGGATCAACGCCAAGATGCTGCTGAAAATGACAGAATTGTAAATATTGCAACGCAATGTCTTAGGGTGGTAGACCTGAACACAGAAAATGAGAATGAGTCTTTTAAAGTGGAAAGTGCTTGTCAAATAAATAGACCAAGAGGGGTTCAAGGGGACGTTTTACTGACTAATTCAAGGGAACAGCAAAATCAAAATGCGCCTTCTGTCCTCATGGATTCTGACCGGCAGATGCTCAATGCTCTTCTAAATCAACTGTTACATCTTAATGGCCAGATGCAGCTCCAGCCATTGCCATTTCTCCCTAATGCAGTAAACTTTATTTCTGCTCAAGAACGCTGTCCTGCGCCTGCTACAAGGAAGTGGTCACAGACTGAGAATGTGAACGCAGCTGCATCACCAGTTCACAGACCTATTCAGCCACGCAGTCCGGGACAGAGACGTGGTAATCGTCAAGCGCCCCTGCTCCTTAAAAGCTCATCTTTAATTTCTCAGAAAAAAGACCTGGTTGTTAAAAAAAGTGACAATGAAAGGCGTAAGCTTAGGTATGGCTTAACTCGCAGTTTTCACCTTCGACTTAAGCAGATCAAGCCAGGCCTGACAAGACACCATGAGTGCAGGGAAGAGTTCAAAAACAACCAGGTTGAATTACAGAGAAAAAGATCTCCCAAGCATAAACAAGGTGATATAACAGCTATTCAGAACAGCGATTTGGATGAATCTGTCAGGCCCTGCAGCCCTTCTTACAGGTCACATTCCAGTCAGGATAATCCAGAGCCAGATGAATATCTGGATGATTTCACCAGTCTGGCTCTCACTGATGGATCACCTGAGCCACTTAGCAGCCCAGAGCCATGTGAACTGCAAAGCGCACAAGTTTCTGGAGGCATCATGAGTTCGCACAGCTCTTCTTGTAGAAGCCAACTTCATCTTGTTCCTGTTCAGACCTCTCCAAAATGTCCTTTTAAATTGACCCACATTATCAAGACTCGGCTTCAAAGCATGGCTCTCAGTAAATCATCCGATGATAGTAATAGTTGCTTTTCTAGAAGTTCAGTGATTTTGTCGAGGAACTCAGAATCACGTAGCTGTTCACCGGACTCTGTGTCCAGGATTTTTGAAACATGCCACGTTAAGGAGAATGCGCCATCCAGAGAACGATCTGTTGATAAGTTTCAACCCTCTGATGACTGTATGCTGGAGTCAGGGTCCTCTATAAGATCTGAAGAAAAGAGAGACAAACTAGGTTCTTTGGGGTCTTGGAATAAATATCAACCCATTTCAGAGCTGGTGGTCAGCAAGCTTCCAGGCTACACACTGTGATAATTCTTCACTTATACCATGTCTTTTGTATAGATAGGCTGAACAGTTTGGGTAACCTTAATGTACAGTACTGCATAAGTCTTAAGTTACGTACATATTTTGTTTCCAGCCAGACTTTCCTGTATTTTTTATGTAGTCTTGAGGAGCAGTTATCCAGTCTTAGATGTCCTGAATGTTCTTCCTGAAGGACATTCAAAGTTTAGGCCAGTCGTTGTATCTGACCACCTGTTTTTTGTTTGTTAAGCCACACAGTGACAATCATCCAAGCACAACAAAGCCAGTTTCCTTAAGGCCAGAACCAGTAAAGGAACAGGTCCAGATGATCGGGCCGGTGATCAGTGTACTTGTGATGCTGAATGCTGAGTGGTTGGAACACCTTTATAAATGCACCTTGTAGCTTAGGCACTTTACAGCCTGTCACAGTAAAACATACCAAAGGTAAGGCAGATTGACAGACAGAAAATAGTATATTTGCACCAGCAAGGTAATTCAAAGCAAAATATAAAGAAATTAGTTTTAGAGAATGACTTTTGCACAGTACTGTATATTTTATATTTGTATTAACTAATGCTGTACAGTTGGTTAAACTGATGACATAGTAACCTAAAAAGTAATTTTGATTATTTTTATGCTGACTGAATGGTTTCTGTTACCTATTCATGAATGTATTAGTTTGACCACATGCTTTTGTAAATTGCAATGATTTTAGACAGGGTGGTCTATATAACATATTTTGTGTGTACTGCTTAATTGTACTGTTTTTGTTTGCATGCTTGTTTTGTCCATGGTTTACACTATGTTACAATAATACATTTTAAGAATGTACTGTTGCAGTCCCATTCCTACTGTTTAATTTGTTGTCTTCTGTTCTTGATAATATAACAAATATTTAACTTGTGCAACTAGCATTTGTTATATTATATTTGTTCTATTTGTCTATGGAGAACGTATAGCCTGTTAATTCATCCAGCATTAAAGTCTGGTGTTTTTTATTATGTGTGGGGTTATTTTGCGCATGCGCAGGAAGTCGAGCAAGGCGAGCATGATGAAGCACGTCTTTTTAACAGGCTCTCCAGGTACCACTGCAAATCGGTGGAGTAAATAGTAGTGTTAATATTTTTTTGACTGGTTATGAAAGTGTTGGCTAACATGGTTTAGTGGTTCTGAAAAACATACATTAATGAGTGCATGAAGAAAAGTAATACATTTCAGCATGTGTTTATCTGTGAGTACGGTTAGCCCAAAGCTAATTGTTTATATCTTTTCTCAGGGGTGGGGAAAACCACGCTTGTGCGTAAGGTTTGTGAAACTATGGTTTCTGCCGGTGTAAACGTCGATGGCTTTTACACAGAGGAGCTGAGAGAGCAGGGGAGAAGGGTTGGCTTCGATGTAGTTACCTTAACGGGCGACCGATGTCCCCTCGCCAGATTGGGGTATACTACTTAAATGTTTTCTCCATATATGACTCATATTTCTAGCAACGTGACGTGTCTAACGACGTTTTTCCCAATACTGTACCAGAAGTGATGCCCCGTCTGTCAGGTGTAAATATAGCGTCGGCAAATATGTTGTGCACCTTTCCTCGTTTGAGGATCTTGTTCTGCCCATTTTCCAAAATGTAAGTAAACATACAGCTTCAACAAATACAGCTTCTGCCTGCCCTGATATGATGCTGCATAGAAAACAGCAGGGAACACTACTAAAACACGAGATAAAACCCAGTCTAGCTGTATGAAAGCACGTAAATTAACCACGTGTGAATGATCAATGTGAATTATTTGTTTGTTTCATGCAGAGGTGGGTCTTTTTGGTTTACTTCTGGGATGAAGTGATAATGTGACAAAAGCAGACTGCAGGAATATTTTAGAGTCTAGGGTTTGTCTGGAGTTTTTACTTTATTTGAGTAAATGGAGTGACCTAACACCTACCTCTGGTACACTATCTTAAATGCAGCTGAAAATGGCATTGTTTCATTGCTGAACTGTATCAATGTTCTTGTTAACCTGACACCAGTTAACAATCAAGGTGGCCACAGGCTTGGAATCGTTGATATTTTTAAGGTGTTGGCTTGTATAGATGGTTCCACTTTTCAATGGATAGACTAAAGTACTGTATGTTAGTCTTTCATTTTTCCTCACAGATGGGAAAAGGAAGTAGGAATGTATTTGTCATAGATGAGATTGGAAAGATGGAACTTTTCAGCCATACATTTACCAGTGCTGTGAGACAAGCCTTGGACAACTCGGCCTGCACTATCCTGGGAACCATCCCTGTTCCCAAAGGAAAACCTGTGGCCTTACTGGAGGAGATACGAGCAAGGAAGGATGTCAAGGTCTTTATGGTATGTATCCAATGGATGCCTACCAGGCATAAGCATGCTGTTTTTGAGCTATTGTATATTAGTGTTCCTGACTATAACATGCACAGTGGTAATATGTAGAACCCATTCATCATTGTTTTTAAGAGAACTGTATTGTTGGTTTTAGGAGGAATGTAGGTGTTGAGATTTCCGCCATACTCATAGCTAAAACAAGGTTCCTACAAGACCCTGGTGCAAGACAATGAACAAAATCAGAAAACCACAAAACTACACAAGTGCATGCCAGGATAGGAATACACAAGAGTGCAAAAATAGCAAAGATTTTTGTGCTAGATTGATACGTGTTCTAGACACAGACAACACAATTTTGTGCCCTTTCAGCAGTGAAAGGAAGGGTAAACTGGGATTTAGTCTAAGCACCATGGAATTATGAATTATGTGGGGAAATACCCCATTACTTAATCATGCCACGCTCAACCTCATTCTTTTTACATGTTTTAATAATGGCTGATAAAACTAAACTCTGCATGCTGCACCAAGTTTAAAATACTACATTGATTAACGCTGGGAGGCTTTGCAGGCCTCAGTTTGTACTGGCTGCTTTTTAAAGGGGACATATTATGCAAAACTCACTTTTTGCATCCTTTTGTGTTTCCATTTGGATCTCTGCTGCTCCTACAATCACTCCTAGCATGAAGAAAACACCCATCTGTTTTCTGTGAGTCAACTGAAAGATTTTGGTGCCAGGAGTCATATGCTTTAGCCGTTTGCACAGCTCCCCTATTGTGACGTCAGAATAGGGAAATTAGCATAGAACCACCCTTCTGACGAGCCCCCACCAACTAGATTAGTTGAAGATCTGCCATTTTTGTCTGCTGGTTTTCCGAGCACACATAAGACTGCAAGCGCTATGGCTACAGACAAAGGCAAGTCACACAATGAAGTATTGTGTTTATCTTGCTCTGGGTTCGACTCAGGGTCGAATTTTTAGGGCTGGATAGTGCCTCTGTTTCATGTGTGTTAAATGCGCAGCGTTAGCATGGGAGGTGTTACCAGCAAAAGCTTATTTGCATAAAAATGCACTTAAACAGCTTGTTTTGAAAGGGACTGAAACTGTGGAGAATAAAGCTGGTGAAATCTCTTTGTGAGAGTGATTCTGTGTAAAGAACTTCATGAACATGTTTTGTAGCCCATAGACCTAAAATGAGTTTTGCATAATATGTCCCCTTTTAGATATGTGGTATTTTGTTTAAGGATGCATTAGATTTTCTAAACAGATTGACCTTGCTGTATACTCGGCTGTCTTGATAAATTTCTCCCCTTGGTTCTTTAGACAGATCTACCATTGGTTTTTCGCCATGTTTGTCTTGCACTCTACGAGCGCAACAACCTAAATTATACTTATTTGAGTGCAAGTGCTACCACTCAGGTGATACCATCAAGGGTACATCTTTAGTGCCTTGAGTTAGAGAACATAATTATACCAGGTCAGATTACTTTTTGACATTCTGCTCACTGTCGCCAACAAAGGCCCATGCCTGTGTATACTGTGTGTTTGTGTCTGTTTACAATGCAAACCAGTGTTTCATACAAACAAATGTAAATGCCTATTGTGTTAACTCTAGTGCAGACTAACGTCCATAAATAGTTATGAAAACAATGTAAACGTTCACAGTGCAGGTGGAAAAAGTATGTGAACCCTTGGATTAAACTGGTTGTCCCTCCTTTGGCAGCAAAAACCTCAAACAAATGTTTCCTGTAGTTGCAGATCAGACTGTCAGGAGTAATTCTTGACCATTTCTCTTACAGAACAGTTTCAGTTCAGCAATATTCTTGGCATGTATGGCGTGAATCGCTTTCTTGAGGTCACGCCACAGCATCTCAATCGGGTTGAGGTCAGGACTTGACTGGACCTCTCCCGAAGGCGTATTTTTTCTCTTGTAGCCATTCTGTTGTTGATGTACTTCTGTGCTTTGGGTCGTTGTCCTGTTGCATCACCCATCTTCTGTTGAGCTTCAGCTGGTGGACTGCATACTTCACTGTGGGGATGAGGTTTTGATTTTAGTGTGCTGTACCTCTTTCTCTCCGCACATAGTATTGTGTGGTTCTTCCAAACTTTGGTTTCATCTGTCCACAGAATATTTTGCCAGTAGTGCTGTGGAACATCCAAGTGCTCTTTTGCAAACTTCAAACATGCATTAATGTTTTTGGACAGAACTGGCTTTCTCCCTGGTGTCCTTCCATGAACTCCATATTTGTTTACTGTTTTACGCATCGTAAATTCACCAACAGGGATGCTGAATTTTTCATATATATATATATATATATATACATACGCTACCGGTCAAAAGTTTTAGAACACCCCAATGTTTCAAGCTTTATTTAATTGAACAGTTCAGGTCCAATGAATAGCATGAAATGGTACAAAGGACAGAGCTGAACTGCGAGAGGTT
>JBBPCW010000147.1:8161359-8176605 GCA_037974425.1 Phenacogrammus interruptus
GTGTGTGTGTGTGTGTGTGTGTGTGTGTGTGTGTGTGTGTGTGTGTGTGTGTGTGTGTGTGTGTGTGTTTGTATCTTTGTAAAGACTCTGAAAAACACCAGGTACTGCAGATGAAGCGATAAAGGCTAACATGGTGCTGTATTACAAAAGGAGTAGTCATACGATACAGTTTACAGTTTGTTCCGTACAAAATGGTCACTTTCACTAATGTACTTCAGTGGTCCAACACAATATTCAGTTTAGCACTTTGTCCAATTTCTTGTGCTGATTAACTGCACTTTAATGTGTGTGGAAGGAGGATTGTATTACTATAGAGACAAAATTGATATTTAAAGTACTAATGCCCCAGGCAAAGCTTCTCTGCAGAATATGGCGGACCCATTAGTTATGTATGTCTGCGGTAGTTTTGCAGATATTATCTTCATTAACATCAGCATGTTAAGCTAATAGTTCTTGGTCTAGAATATTTTTAGTACACGGTTAAATGGTGCTCTAATATATCATAGGAGGCAACGTTGTTTTCTCTTTTCATTTTAGCATAAAATCTTAGCATCTTATATATAGCGTAATATATCACATAATACAGCAGATATTTGCATCAGATTCTTCACTTTCTTTGCTTCGGATGTCACATACATTAACACATAGAATCTTTCATTAAATATAAGTTATAGCAGGTTGTGTTTGTCCTCATTTCTAGCTAAAGATCAACAGTCGATATGTACCGAACTCTCTCTGAATTGTGAAGCTTTTAAGTTGTAGTTCATGTATCTTAATTTCAGCAATGGGTCCAAATGGTTCACTGTTTTAAGAATTGAATTAGATGTTGAAGTAATGATACATTTTTTTATTTTATAATGGCAAAAAGGGTCAATGGATTGTAACATAACACTATATTAAACAACCAACAATATAATGTATAACTACATGGAGTTTTTATTCAATTTCAACAAATTCAATGTTGTTTTTTTATTCAAATACAAGCATATTGTAAAATTTGACTTCAGTATCTGCAAGCAACTAAATTGTAGCTTCAACCTAAGATAAACTTAGCATGATGCTGTCCTACCTGGACTGCTAATAAATCAAAATAAGTGTTTGGTTAAAGTATCATTTTGTGCTCTCAATATGAAACTATAACCCAGTGGATACATTGGTGAGATGACTGACGATGCTTAGAGACAGGTTGTATTTTTTTCAACACAGTGTATATCAGTACTCTTCCTTCCATAGCCCAGCCCAGCCCAGCCCAACCCGGCAATCCCACATTTAAGAGCAACTGGTGGCTTTTAGTTGCTGATATTTACTTGTACTTTTTAAGGGCATTTGGCTTTGGTATGAGAAGAACAGAAGGGCTGGGATTTGGGTGGTACCTCAGACTCGCTTTTTATGCATTTGTGAGTGAATGTTTAGCATGTGTCTCGCCATGTGTCAGATGAAGGACTTGACAGGTGGCTTTTGCTTGGATCAGCATGCAACCAGCAGATGGCATACCAGACAGGAACAGTGGTGGTCATTTCATCAGGATTCGGACCAACATCACACACTGTCAGTCATGACATGGTCAGTCATCTCAGTGTATCCACTGGGTTGTAGTTTCATATTGAGCGCACAAAATGATACTTTCGATTTCTTAACAGTCCAGGTAGCACAGCATCATGCTAAATTTATCTTGAGTTTGAGGCTAAAATGTAGTTGCATGCAGATACTGAAGTCTTATTTTACGATATGCTTAAAGAAAACCTAGCTGAAGAGTATTACATATGGAAGTAATCTCCAGACAAAAGTATTTGAATTAAAAAGTATTTGAATTAAAAATTATTTCTATTGTAATTAATGCAATTAAGATTCAATATAGAAACATTCAGTGTTTTGAATTCAGCAAAAAAAATCGATCTTATTCAGCGCTTGAATTTTGGCTTTGCCTTTTCATGTATGGTATTTCCACAACTTTGGCTGGAAATTCAGCTTGAAATTCTGTTGGAAAAAGGTTTGGACCATTTTATGTAGATTTTGTAAAAGAAAACTATCCATTGACCCTTTTTGCCATTATAAAATAAAAAAATGTATCTAATCTAATTCAGTGAAGCATTTGGATCCATTACTGAAATGAAGGTACATGAACTACAACTTAAAAGTTTCACAGTTCAGAGAGAGTTCGGTACGTATCGACTGTTGATCTTTAGCTAGAAATGAGGACAAACACAGCCTGCTATTTTCAACGTATGTTTAATCCCTCTTTTGACATATATCATAACAATTACAAATAACATTACTATGTGCTTTAGCCAGTTGTGGACTTTATTTATTCCTGTGCAGGATGCAAGCATACAGCATATCTGCATTTTTTAATCCCATATTCATTTATCATTTATCATCCATGTAATATTTCATCTGTGCTCTTTTGTGAAAATATATTCATATAAACCCATGTGGTTAAAGCATTCCATACAAATGATGCCTGTGCTAACAAAGCCATGTAATGCAGTATAGTGGGTGGGGTGGGGGCACTGGAGTGGGTGGATGAAGCTTGCTAACGACAATACATGAGTGGGGCAGCCAAGCACAGCTGCTGCGAGCCCACAACACAATATCACTATTGTATGAAAACACCACAGCTGACACCAGCCAGGAATACTGTTACCAAACTGGCCAATAGCAGCCATTATTCAGTGCAAGTGCTCTGGAATCCTATTGGACAGCTGGAAGCAGGCCCTCAACTGCTTCACCTGTCAGTCAGAAGAGTCAGCTGTTTAACACCCCCTCACATGTGCAAGCTCTGCTGACACGCCTGTTCTGACCACTTAGAATGTTTAACTCCATACGCCTCAGATACATTTATGTTTGTTTCACCTACCAAATTAGCATTTTTACAGCTGCAAAAGTACAGAAATGGGAACATATAAATTCACCATTCACTGCACAGTATCTTGGAGTGAAAAAAAACACTTGCTTGCTTACCATTGGTTGAAAATCCTTTCTTATTAAGTTGTACAAAGACGACAGATGACCTATCACCGGTCCTGGCATGTCAACACTGATTCCCAGCTTATTACAGTATTCAGTATATTTGTTTGTTTAGGAAAACTGGCACGTGAACATGCTCTGCGTACTCCTTCAAGAGCTTCACATTTATGCCATTGTGTTCTGTGCTTTTAATGTTGAAGAGATTGTGCTTTTGATGTTGCTTTGCCAAGGCTTTGGACTAGTCGGACTTGGACCATGTACAGCTGCTTTGTGACAACTTGGTTGTAAAAAGCGCTATATAAATTAAATTGAATGTAATTGAATTGTAAAACACTTCAGTGTTAAATGTGCTATATGAAATAAAATGTACAGTATATGTGTGCTAAATAAATTGCTATATATTCATTAAAGACTTTGGAAGCCCTGGTTTCTATCACCACCACCATCCAAGCTGGGTAATTCCACAATGCTTCTTTATAAGGGTTCTCTACAATGCACCATTTTACATTTAACCACTCTGAATGACTATATGTCATTTATAATGTATTTATCTCACCGATTGAAGTAGGCAGAAAAAAATAGGTGGACATATTCTATGTACTTCACTATGCACTTCTGTGAATAGTGAAGTACATAGTCTGGATTCATCAGTGACTATGTTTTTGATACATTTTTGGCATATGAACACTGTGTGCCCACATATTGCTTTTGTTTCAAGGCCCTCTTTGGTCACTTATTTGCAAGTTGTTTTGTGAGACAACATATGCTAACCAAAAACAACAACACAAAGCCACAGTGATTGTGATGAATTAAGATTCAATATAGAAACTATTCAGCCTTTTAAATTCTGCAAAAAAAACCCCAAAAACATTTTCTTCAATCATTATTATTCAGCACTTGAATTTTGGCTTTGCCTTTTCAAGTGTTGTATTTCCACAAATTTGGCTGGAAATTCAGCTTGAAATGCTGTTGGAAAAAGGTTTTCTCTTTTCCATTATGGAACATTTTGTGTAGATTTTGTAAAAGAAAACTATTTAGTTTCATTTTACAAAATTAATTAGTTATTTGCAGCATTTTAAGCATGTCTTCACGAGAGGCTGATGACTAGTCATTATATTGTTGGTTGTTTAATATAGTGTTATGTTACAATCCATTGACCCTTTTTGGCATTATAAAATCAAAAGATGTGATAGATGTAGTGATATGGGAGTCTAAATATAACATACATTATTTTAGGTATCCAGCATCAATCAAGTAAAAAGTCGAATCTCTTTCTCATTCATATACTATTCCTGAGACTTGGTTGCTAGGTAACTGTTGGTGTGGAGTAGATCCAGGGTTGTACAAATCTGCTCAGATTTCATGCTAAGTCTGGTAGACTTGGAGTGTTCACTCCACTCAAACAACACTAATGAAGCTTGTATCTAAAGACCGTCTATGAGTTTCAAAGACCTTTAAAAAAAAATGTATACCAGTTATTAATGGCGAAACAATGACAAACTCAAAGGAAAAACTAGTGAGACTATTAACAAAAAACACATTTTGTGTAGTGAACAAGAATACTGAGATTAAAAAACTGCTACCACAATACTGGTAACAAATTGTGAATAAATCTATCGGACATAGATCATCCAATGGCATTTATAAATATTTCAAAGGGAGAAAAAATTTAAATCTATGATTTTCAAGACCATAAACTTTTTGTAATAAAACCATTTTAAGGTACATTCCCTGTGTATAGGTAAAAACAGATCTCCCATCAGTATGAGGGAAAAGTTTCAGCCCAATGTTGTAGCAGCTTAGGTTAGGCCAAAAAGGACTACAGAATTGAACACAAACTGGTGGCTCTTCGTATCGCTCAGCACCCATGAAGTAGCTCTCGGTTTCAAAACATTTACAGGATTAATGACCCTTTGCTTTCTCAGCCTCTCACATTCTCACCCTTTCTGTCTGCCACATACATGACACTTATTGTTAAATACTGAGATCTAAAAACTGCTAGAAATAAGTGTGATGTATGTGGCAGACAGAAAGGGTGAACATATGAGAGGCTGAGAAAGCAAAGAGTCATTAATCCTGTAAATGTTTTGAAACTGAGAGCTACATCACGGGGGCTGAGCCATACGAAGAGCCACCAGTTTGATACACTAAAGCAGAGTTTACTTAAACTTATATAAACTTCATGTCTAATAAACATGTTTTTTTTTTTAGATACTGTCATTTTCAAATCAATAGAAATGCAAATGTGATTAAAGAAGAACAGCAACACGATAAAATTCAATGATGGATGCTGTTCACTGGCTATTTTTTAGAGCAGGTCCATGGGGGCACCACGTTGGTGACCCTTGTTTATTATAAATGATAACAGTAATACCTATAGCACACCTCCTTTCTGTCTAATCTAAGGTTCAGAAGACACCTCTATAACATGACAAAATTAGTTAAGATTTCACATTGAAACCAGGCGGTGGCGCCACTGCCCAAGCTTACACAAACACCTTAAATCTGATTACCAACAGAATTCAGTGTTCAGCAATAAAGAAAGTAAAAACTCATGAAAGTAATCTCATGTATTAATAGAAGAAGAATATGGAAGATTTATTAACAAATGTGGGAACAATGCATGTAAATCAAGCACATATTTTATTCGGTAATACTATATATAATGCAATTGCATATCTTTGGCGAAAATAAACTTTATAAAACATTTTATGAACAGAGGTTAGCGTACAAAAACAACAAGGGTGGTGTCTGTCTGACAGACAGGAGAGACAGTAACAAACTGATACTGAGCTGGCAGCTTGAGTTAGCAAAATGGGAGCAATAGCACAAGTTACATTTCATGTAATAAAGCAAAATGAAGCAATTTCCTTTCAGTTATTGACAAAAGGAAAGAAGACTCCAAATACTTTCAAAATCTTGAGAATATAGACAACTGATGCATTCATGAGGAAAGTGAGGGGGCATTGTGATCAATGTGGTCACGTTATACAGCACTCCAGGCTAAGACATGCTGCCCTCTCACCAAGTATAAGTAAAGATCACAAAGACCCTGAATGGCAATCTGACTCTGTAAACCTTGTTAGAGGTCAATTCGCAATTGGCAGTTCAATTGGCAATTTGTTCTCATAAACATATTGTATCATCCCAATTCAATAATAAAAAAAAAATGTTAACGTCTGGCACTTCTAAATGAAACACAATTCCTACTTCTGGCTGTGACTTCCTATGCTCTTGGCAGTTCATGGTCTACAAAAACAAAAATAACTTAAATAATAAAAACATTCTGAATATTTAATCTGAGACAATTTTGATTAAATCTCTTCCTTTCCAAGGCCAGAATACGCAGACTCTTATAGTTACTTAGAAAGATTGCTGAAAGATTTGGCAGTAATTAAAAGAACACTTTACACTTAACCGCACACCCATTTTAAAAAATGATGTCTGTGATGTAAGAGGTTTTTGTGGAAACACCTTTATAGCTATCACTAACTAAATCGGTTATTTTTGTGGCAGTGATTAAATAGTTTTGGCTTGGGTCATGCATTTTCAGATTAACTGCCCATAGGCTTTAAAAATGCTGCAATCCTGTACTTTTCTCGTTAGAAGCGCTTTTTTCTGTGGGGGGCAAACAAAAGTCTACTCTACAGATCTGTTTAAATACTGAGCTCAAGCTCAGAAACTAATAAGATCGTTCTACGCTTTTACCACAAAGTCCTTTCTGTAGTACTTCCGGCAGGGAATCCTAAAAAGCAATTCTACTTGTAACATTACAGCATAGACTTTCTTGTTTGTGTGACATTTTGTAGTCAGGAGCTTTATGTCGCTATAAGAAATTTAAAAAAATTAATTTCCATCCAATGTTGTCAAGAAAGACTGTCACTGGGCCTCTGAACTTAATTTTCATGTTAAATTCAGCAAAGAAACAGTAAGTGTGCCTTAAAATGTGCAGAAATGTATTCTGCATAGATGTTGTGCTCTTTAAGAAAATCCACAAATTTAATTTGACTAGGGGTGCCCCTACAGCAACAACAAGGAAAACATTTTAGTTTACCAAACTAATGCTGGCTGGTTTGTCTGGGGTACTGGGTGCAGCTAAATGAGCAGGAATTGTGGTTTGCAGGTTGCATGTATATAGAGTAATCCAATAGTGGCAGTTCAATTAAACACACAGCATGAAAGAGATCCATATTTCAAAACATTATTCATTTTTTCCATCGGCAGAAACAGCTTAGACTCCGTGCTCATCTGCATGCTAATGGTGAACAACAAAGTGACAACACTGTTGTGCTTCCATTCCTTCGGTATGAACTGATGATTTCAATAAAGAGCAGAGAACTCACCAAACAATGACTATCCTCAGATGGGCAAATGGGTTCCTCTTTGAGGTTCTGTTGCACTGTGCAGTGCCATGAGGCAGAAAAACAACGGTAAGTGCTACAAATGAGATTATTTTACATTTCTAAAACTTGGGTTTGAAATGGAACCTGATAACAGGAACTCTATTAGACCTATAATGTGTGTGAACTGCTGTTAGATGTATGAGATGCCATCAGTGCATTGGTTAGGATGTGCAGTCGAGAACACGTTGAACATGCACATACAAATACATAGAAACGTTCGAACATAGCTACCATGGCTGCCAGTTTTGCATAGGTCGTAAACAAGAAAAAAAGAAAAGCTTTGCTGCTAAGACCAGCTTCAGTTTGTGCACAAAACACTGGAAACAGGAAAAGAAAACATCAGCGGTCAAAAGGCAGTGGAAGCGTCAATGGCAAGTTCGTGTGACAACTTCGAGGAATTCTTTCCCTTAAGGTAACAGGCTCTACAATAAAACAGTTTATGACTCAATATCAAATCTTCATAGTCTAGGAACTCTTCTTCAACTTCTTCTTGAAGTGTGACACATAGCCGTCAAGACTGAAATTGGACAGGCTTCACAGGCCACACCACTTCCCTCATTCACCTCTGATTCCTAACACTGGCAGGGGAATCAAAACAGTACATCCTTGGATCTTAAGGATCAATATCAACAGGAAAGAAGATGATTAATTATTGCATCTATCTTTGTATCACAAAAGATGACAGGACACTTGGGCTGAGGTCTACCAAAAAAAACAAAACAAAACTTGAGTTTATACTAATGCCTAGTAATTCCAAAGTAGGATAAAGGAGTGGTTAGTTCCATATATGTTTTAGACATGCACTCATTCTCTCTATAAACACCACAGGTTCACATGGAGGAGGACACTGATTTTAAGAGGAAGCATGCAAAGAAGTTACAGTAAAGAAAAAAAAAAGTTACTTCCATAGTGAGAATCTTGATCCTTGACTTTCAGGAAAGTGTGCATGTTTTCCTTTGTGACAGATTTCACTTTTATCTGCCCTCACACAAAAGGCGTCATATGGCTTAGTTCTCCTGTGTGAATGGTACTATTGCCATAGCTTGAGCTTGGTATAGACATTATCTTAAGGGAATAACAATGTGTCCAACATAAAAAAAAAAGGGGGGGGCGGTGTCACTGATCAGGAAAAAAGGGAAGAGGCACAATCACCGTGACACAGTCCAGGGGTTGGGAGAACATGTAAGAGGAGCACAAAGTCTGGCCGTTCACTCGCCTAATTTCTGATGCTTTTCATTGTTTTTGCTTTTTTTGATTTTGGCAGGAGCGGATCCCGGCCAGGTGCAGGAGAGACCCGGCTGCTTCCTTCAGCTCCTCATCCACCTCGGGTCGGACATCGCGGCGTGCCTTCTTATAGGGAGATGGACACTTAAGGACAGCCAAACGGCGGGAGCCCAGTGCAGAGGGATAAGAGCTGTTGTCCTCCTCCGAGTCCTCATCGCTGTGAAAGCCCTCACTTCCGGCCCGCTGGACCTGAGCTGAGTCACCAACAATACCACCACCCTCCTCTAGAGAGGAGAGCGAGGGAGAGGATGAAGAGGAGGAGGAGGAAGAACGGGAGGAGCAGCGCTGAAAGGTGGAGCTGCTGTAGTTGTGGTCCTGCTTGGGGTCACTGCTCACCAGGACCGAGTCAGGCTGGGACAGATCCATGGGGCTGTCTGGATCACCTAAAATCAAGGAAAGTGAAAAACTCTTCATGACGTATAAGCATGTGGGATATTCCAAAAGAGCATAATGCACTACAACGTAGCGTCAGGGTGTCAGGGTTTGCCCACAGGTTTATGGTTCTTAAGTAAAGACAAATTGGCTGAAATTTGTGTGGTAATTCTACAGATTTGGCAGACAGTGATTAGGAATAAAAATGGAAAAGGAAGGACGGGAACTGATAGATTTTTTTAATACTGATGACATTATCAATTCTGTTTATTGGTCTGATTCTTTATTAATTCCCTTGTCGATTAATTTTCTGTGCGGGAATAAAGGCCTACAAAAGTTTTCAGCATCAGCACAGCTGTGTTATCATCTCTGAATGTTTGCCTGACAACATCGGAATATGCTTAACATAAATTACAATGCCCCTTGTAATTTATGTATACAATTTAAAAAAAATCTCATTATTTTTTACATTTTCATAAATCACCTTTCGTTATCTTGCATTCCAGGTAATATTAATCAAAGGGTACATTTACATTTATGGCATTTAGCAGACACTTATATGCAAAGTGACTTACAATCCCTAACTATAGGGAGCAGTCTCCCTGGAGCCACTGGGTTCTTGCTCAGGAGGAAGGATTCGAACCCATGACCTCCTGGTCCAGAGGTAAGTATCCTACCCACTAGGCCACAACCAACCCAAAGAGGTTGTTTTGATTAAGCTAAAATAACCTAATACAACTAAACTAATACAATTAAGCTAATAACAATTAAGCTAATACAATTAAACTGATTTTTTAAATTTAAAGTTGCTTTTTTGCAAAAGCAGATTGGCAACTCCATATGTGATGTAAAATTATCAATCTTTAAAGACAACTTTGAGCCAAAGCAAACAATGGTGATAAATGCAGTTAAGACTTTAGACCACACACATCAACATTTCACATTAATAGTTAGAGATGTTAGAATTCATTAAAATAACATAAAACAATAACTCTGTATTTAATAATAAACAATAAATCAGTATTTATTAAGCACACAGAAGCAAAATATGACAAAAGTAAAAACTGTGACATTGAAGTATATATGGTTAAACTGTTATATTGTCAATACAGTTTGCATAGATTCTTTAGAATGCACAAACACCTAAGAATCCATGCTTAAGCAGCTTTTTATACTTGGTCATACCGTTATATTGTGTATACTGGTCATACTGTCTATACTACTATATTGTTTGAACAATTCTTTGTGCATTCTTAAACCTTTAAAAAGGCAATAATAAGCTGCTATTTTCAGTTATTTTATACTGTTATACTGGTTACAATGTCTACACTGTTTACACAGGCTATACTGTCTATACTGGTTATACTGTTTGCACAAACCTCTAATAATTTGAACATTTTTTAATCACTGCACATTTTAATGCACAGAGAGTGGTCCATATTCAGGACAGGTTAAATCTCACTTCCATCAAAACAAGATCCACTTGATGTAGAAAGGTGGGCTTTAAATAAATTATTACACAACAAAATCTGTACAGTTTCATAGATTTAACTGTAGGGCTTTGCTGATTTGGTGTTTTCAAATTCTAACATTTTGGAGCCATATTGAGTCACCTGATCTGAATACCACAAACTTATTTGTACTGATAACTAGGAGATATAGACAGAAAAAAGGAAGCAGGTAGCAGGTTTTTTTCTATTTTGATGTTATTCACTCTGACAAAATAAAAGAATACACACTTGGGCAAGGTTCTGGATGGGAGACATGATCAGTATGTGACAATTTTTGCAGACCTGAATTATGCTCCCACTTATTTAATAAAAAATGCTACATTTTTCTTAATTTACTAAAAATATGTGCTATATTCATGCTCCTACATTTAACTGTCTGTCACTGACTGTTATATATCCAGTCTAAACATTAATCTGTAGGCAAAAAGTCTGATTCTTTTACTTCTATTTTCTCTCCCAGGTGTCAACCAAGCCTGCCCTGAAATATGTAACCAGCACAGACTTTGCTTAATGAAGAATCGGAAATCAGTTAAAATTTGTTTAGTGTAACCTCAGCTTAATGAGGCATCTGGATGGCAAGAGGGTTATGGCTCATGACATGAATATGCTTGCTGATTGAGGCGGGGTGTTAAGAAATAATATAGTTTAAGCAATTAAGTTTTGTTAGATGTCATAATAAACAGAATGTGTATACTTCAAACAATATAGTAACATCTCCATACGCAAAAACACTAGAAAATTGCGGAAAACAAGGACGCAAAGACATTGACTCTGAAAACACTTCACGGCGCCACACCTTTGATAGCAGGCCAGGCTGTAAGAGTGATTAAGGTTCATTAGAGCTCCAGAAGAGTACAGTGAAATTAATGAGGATAAAGATGTGTAAAGAAAGATCAATGTTCAGTAATTAGGCAAAGTGGTTTTAAAGGCTACAGCCTGTACCCAAGACCTGCGGCTGCATATTTGACAAAGTTGGAGATATATAATAGCCTCTTCCATTGCTCTGCAAACTGAGTATAATCAGTAATGTGAAATTAAAATCAGCATCAAGGATTAATCTGTTTAAAAACAACAATAACAGATTCAAATTCAAATAAACAAAACGCTGCGATTACACAACAATACCTAGTGGGTTAATCCACTCTTCCATTATTAAACTGTCTACTGATGATGAGATTTAACAAAATGGAGTGTATCGAGAAGTCAGGAATGAAAAATGTGTTTTTCTAACTATATTCTTCCCAACAAGTAACCATTAGCTTCTTTAAAAACAACGGATTCCGCGCCACCCCAAACTTGACATCGGCCCACCGTACACATGCCCTGTCTGCCGATGTCAATTTTGGGCGCGGAATCCCATCTGCCCGCCATTTTTTCACAAGCTGCATGCAATCCAAATATTCTTAACAGTCCATACATGTACACAAACAACAACTTATGTATGAACAAATGGAAAATGAGACCGATGAAGGGCTGAAATACTATGTGCATATTAGGGCAGCCACAAACGATTATTTTGGAAGTCGACTAGTAACCGATTATTTTTTGCAGCTTTTAGCATCAACATGCAGCTGCTCTTATGTAACCATCATTTACTCCTGCTATATTATTGTAGCTAACACGACATTACTGTTACAACGTTACAGTAAACACATAACCTATGTATGTTAAGGCTAATGAAATCCTCATCGCTAATGTTAACGTTTACAGCTATCAATATGAGTAAGTAGCTCACTGGGTTTGTCCGAAATCATGCACTTACATGAGCACTTCCCTCTGTAGTGCACACTGCCGTGGGTCAGTCCTGTCCTAAATGGAACACTAACGTATTGCACTTAGCGGAAGTCACACGATTCTCCAGCCGCCAAAATATCTGCCGGTTATACCGCAGCTTACATCAGTAAAATAATTTTATTAACATTACTTACATTTATACGAACCAGTTGCCTCAGATTGGGCTTGCATTTCACTGGTGGCCGCCATTATTCAACTAGAAAACTGGTTGAAAGTCCCGCCCCCTCCGCTACGTGGTCAAAAGGGCGCCCACTTAGTGTGAGTAGTGTCCAACGTTCTGCACAGCGATTTCTGGCCGTTTTAGATTTCTGAGTTTTAGCTTAGTTTTCAATGTGAGCACATTACACCCTAAAATCGGACACACTGACTGTTTACGGTAATGTTAGCAGCTTACTAGCTTACCGAGACAACTGTCCCACTTCGTAGATAGAAACTGAATCAGCCACAACATGCAACGCTATCGTACTGCCATGGAAGGCAAGTGGCAGATTTTGCACTGCATGTTCTTCTATTTTTTCAAAATGCTCCCAAATGTCAAGCTCTGTTGCCAGGTAGCCATGATACCAGACACAGTCTTACTAAGCTTCAAAAATAAATAAACAACGCGTCAACTATTATATTAGTCTTCGATGATTGTGATAGTCGATGTGATCGTGACTAGTCGAGTCATCATGGCAGCCCTAGTGCATATGATGCTATTCGATGGAGGGAAATGATGGGGATCATCAAAACTCATACAAGCAAAGACCAGGGAATAAGAAACTGGGGAAAAAAAGGGAGGAAAAAAGTGTTGTTAGATTTCTCTTACATGGGTTGACATGGTGACCAGGGGCAGAGTTTAAGAGCATCATAGCAGTGGCAGCGTCAATGTCAGACTCTGGAAAAGGAGAGAACATGCATGGCATTCAACAACCTGAGCTCTGAGTGTGTGTGTGTGTGTTTATGGGGAGGAATCATGGGGCTGGGGTTTCACGGTTCCCATGCCACCCTTCAGGAACCCTGAATTATTCATAAGCAACCAGATAGAGGAGAGTGAACTCAGGGTTAACGAGAGAGAGGCACAGACTAGGTGAAATGAAAGTAATTCGAAACTGTAGTGGATAGTCTGGATTTGCCGTTGCTGTGCATTTACCATTGACAAGGCACACCCAGACACTGAAACGAATCAAAACATGCATCATGCACCAGCCATGCTCTGAGAGTGTGCTTGAATTAGAGTCTGCCAGAAATAAATTGATTCACAGTTCAAACACACACTGGTCTCCCAAATATAGTTTAACCCCTTAAATTCCTTAGATGTTTTGGTAAATAAGGCTAATTATTCAGTAATTGCATGGTAAAATTATGCAAAATGGCTCTAGCATATATACTTTAAATTTTCCAGTGAAAATTTTTCATTTCAAAGACGTTCATTGTTCATGTTAAAGGCTCTGTAGCTATTTTTCCTACCTGCCCACCATAAACACGTTCAATTCTTTTGCACAACCATAAGAAAGAGTTTCACAAATACATTTTCCTGTTATTCCAACACTATAAACAGCCTTTTCAGGCATGAATCTAAAACATGTTTTATCATTAATGTTTGTGTTTATCTGACCCTTTTTCATTTAGTCTTACTGATGTGCACAAAAAAAACCATATTTGTCTTGAAAAGTTTGTTCAGTTCAAGCCCTTGATCCAGACCAAGAGAACTAAACTGAACAACTTTCTGAATTATATTTAGTCCATACTGCATTGTACTACACTGATTTGTTTAGATTAGCTAGGCACCTAGCTACCCTGAGCAAGGTACCGTCCCCACACACTGCTCCCCGGGCGCCGTGTTCATGGCTGCCCACTGCTTCACTTGGTGAATGGGTTAAATGCAGAGGTGGAATTTCGTGCTGTTCACACTGTGTGCTGTGGTGTGTTCACGTATGACCGAATGGTCACTTTCACTATTAATAATTGGCATGCAGCATCTTGGCATGAATGTTTAATTGGTAGAATATTGATTACTTAAAAACTGTGCAAACCATTCCATGGGTCTACATTATGCAATACCCCATGTATGGCATAACAAGAATCACGTTATATAGGAGATAGTAAATGGTCATGTGAGTAGCTTATGTTGTTATTCCTGTGTGGTCACTAATTAAATATTTATTTGGTGATGAAATTACATTGCACTGTGTACCTGACCTCACATTGCTAAGCATAATCCTACTAGCCTTTTAGTTTTGGTATGATGTAATAGAGAATTATTACATCATACCCAAAAGTAACAATGTCATATAATGAATACATTATAAAAATGCCTCACCTTTAAGAGAGCAGCCCTGAAGAAAGAGGTTACGGGAGGCTGAGAAGGCACTGCCATACAGAGAAAGACAAGGGGTAAGACCAAGAGAGAGAGGAACAGTAAAGATAGTGAGGTCAAGAGAACACACAGCTTCAGTGTAGTATGTGTCCCTCTACACACATGTGCATGCATCTTACCTAGGCGGGGAAGCAGGAGGCGTACAGGAGCCATAGGGTGCAGGAAAGTGCTGTTTTTTCAGTGCTTGAATTAAGTTAGGCCTGTATTCTGGGTCCACACACCACAAAGAGCCCTTCCCGTTCACCTGAAACAGGCAGAGGGTAAGAAGTTTAGGAACAAATACAATATTTACCAGATTCACCTTTTATTTGTCCGACAGGTTAAACTTAAACTTAAAAGTTAAACTCGTTTAACTTTAGCGCATCAATTCTATATCGATACTTCAGATGTCGCAAAAACTACTTTGGAAACACTTTTTGTCGGTAAAAAGGGCTTTAAAGCAAATAAATGTGTCACATGATATAATCTGCTTTTGTGTGGGAACCGGTGGTCGGTGGCAGCCTGTGATGGGCGCAACATCAGGACTGATGAATCCACAACATCTCAAACGCCGGCC
>JBBPCW010000147.1:8176705-8190201 GCA_037974425.1 Phenacogrammus interruptus
CTGAACCGCTTGAATTTCAATACAAACAAACAGAAAACATGGGGTGTTCTAAAACTTTTGACCGGTAGTGTACATGTGGCAGCGGTGTCTTCAAAATGTAAAGAAATATCAAGAAATCTCTTTCTTTATATGTGAGACGATAGATATGGGAAGTGCAGACATTAGCCAAGCACAGAGGCGAGCACTGTTGCTAACTTGGTGACTGTTTGGGACTCTGAATGGAATGATACAGGTGGAGGACAGGAGATTTTTATGCACTACAAGCTATTTCATTTAAAGGGGACATATTATGACGGTGCTACGTTTAAAGTCACTGATCTCTTCAGCGCTACCCTGATGGTGTTAGTAAAGAGTGAACATATATATTACTGGACCATATAATGTAGCCACTGATATACTGTACACCACTACCAAACATAAATATGCAGAAGGACAGGGGTTAGGGATAGAAAGAGTGGGGGAGCACCATGGTAACAGTGGAAAATTAATAAATAAGCCATTCTCTCTAGGATGAATCATAACTCTGAGAAAAGAGGACTAATCACACATGTCAGGCAGTAACAGAACTGCCTAGTTTTATTAGGGTAAAGCTCTTTCTACAAGGCCAAAAACAGAATCAGGGAAAAATGGGCTGTGGCCAAGTAACCCTACACACATACAGGTTTTATTACTTTGACCGTGTCAGAGTGAATCCACATAGACAGACTCTTCGAATGCCTACAACTTGTCATCAATTAATAACATAATGTATTTGTGATGCTCAGCTTGACAGTCGAGTATATAGACTGTTGAGCATGTTCCCTTTTTCAGAGGTCTGCTTCAAGGTATTGTAATTGGGCAAGTGTATGTACAACATAATTATAACCCATTAACTATCAGCGAGTGAATCAGTCTTAAAATGTGCAGGTACTGCAACAGGAAAACACAGGAGACCTTAAAAGCACACTCCCACTAAATCTGAATATCAGACAAAATTGAACAGTCACAAAAGCAGGCAGGTGATTTAGCTCATCATCATTGTTATGATTATTGTAATTACCATCACTCTTATCAAATGGCATCAAAGCAGCAGGATGCAGTGGTTAATGGGCCACTTGTAAGGAGGGGATGAGGGGAAGAGAGGGAGCTAATGGGAGAGAGCAGGCAAAAGCACAACGACCCAGTCATGGAATATCCACTGGCTCATCTGCAAGTTAAAAATCTAATTTGAGCACTGGGCCTTTATAATCATGTATAGATAAAGAGAAAGAGGTAAAGAGTGAGCCTGCAGTGGGACTGGTGCCAGGGATGGCTCCTTTCCAGCCCCTTTCATTTGTAAAGAGCTTCAGTCGGTGTCACAAAAGTCCAGGTGGTAATCGAAAGTAGCACAAATCAGCAAACTATTAAATGCAAGTGCTTCACCTATGTGATTCTGAGCAATGTGAAACTATGACACTCTTCACTAGAGCTTTAACCATGCCTGAATTTGGTCAGAAATTAAATACAGGCTGAGAACATTCTGTCCAAGCCTGAAGTGACTCATGACAACGTTGAATCAGAACTCAACCCAAAAAATTTATCAAAAACTCAAACCAGAACTAGGTTTAACACAACGAAATTCAAACACCTATTATTTCAGTTCATTCGTGTTTTGTTAGAAACATCATTGGGTTGCTAGACTCCATCTGGCATGTTTTCATTTGGGATTTTTTATAAAAAATTATGATTTTAAAGTAAATATTTATCCAATTAATGAATAGTATTGTTTAGTCTATATATTTATTTTCACTGGCCACGAAGGCTGCTCACAAGAGCGCTCCGGCCCCCATGGCGTGAAGAAACCTCACGGTTACGGGCCCAGCACCGTGGTTCCGTGAGAGATCCGCATTACCAAAAATCCTCGGAGCTGCTGACTCGCAAACTGCACTTCCAGCGCTTGGTGCGTGAGATCGCTCAGGATTTCAGGACTGACCTCCGCTTCCAGAGCTCCACCCTCATGGCCCTGCAGGACGCCAGCGAGGCTTTACCTGGTGGATCTGTTCGAGGACATGGGCCTGTGCTCCATCCACGCCAGGAGAGTCTGCACCATACCTGGAGATGCTCGGCTGGCCTGCCATATCCGTGGAGAGTGGCTTGAACAAACTGCGCTTATGGTCCCCAATACTTCGGCTGTTCTGCACGGGGTTCTTGCCATGAATGTCCTGCTATTTAGTTATTTTGTTATTTATATATATATATATTTATTTTGTTATCTGTATGCACTTTGAGATTTTTGTGTAAAACAAAGTGCTTTATAAATAAAATTATTATTATTATTATTATTATCATCATGACAATATCAGATTGTGAACCCAGTATCTTGGTTAGAATGCATTATTAGACCCTTAGTTGAGCAACTAAGGGTCTAAGGAAGTCAAGTGTAAAAAACTATTAAGCCCAGTAGGCAATACCTCTGTCCCAGAGTGTTGGAATAAGAAATTATTCCTGTCAGATTTATCCAAATACTTTACGATTACTTTAGGTCCCACCTAAACTAGAATAGTAATATGAACAGTAATACTGCTCAAGCTGTAAATGTGCTTATTCTATACAACATTATTGTGTTTCAACCAATAGGAAGCAAAATACTTTCAAAGAAGTAGGCTAATAACAGACAGAGGAAGGTGTGCAAAACAGGTAACCCTAAAACAAAATCAGACACGCACTGTTAAAGAAATGCTCGCTCATTGTCATAAAAATTGTGTTAAAAATAGAGTACTGTGGTGTAGAGTAAAGTGTGTGGTCTTTGTGGAGGTCAGGTGCATGGTCTTCATGGATATGTAAAACTTCCTCGGAGGACACTGTCCAAAGTTGACATGAGGACACCACCCGTCCCCCACTGTGTCACAGGCCTGGCTCAACATAGTGCTGGGCCCCAAGCCACTGGAATTCACCCAGATAGCAGGCTGGAAATTTAAAAGATGTTTCATAGCACAAGTACAATGTTTGGTGGGCTGACAAGTGGATGCATAGCCTCTTCTCTGATGATGCTGCCCAAATATTAACAGGAACGATCATAAACATTGGTGCTAAGTGACATGTCATCTTGATTAACTGCTCAACACTAAAGAAAAAGTGTCAACAGTACAAAGTAAACAACTGTTCATTATTATTTGCAAAAGAAAAAAGCAGATAATCTAGCTGGGTTAACCACATATAGCACTAGAATGTCTAAACTTGAGTAAAGCTCAAAATTATTAATAATATTACAATAAGGAAATAATCTTTGTTAATAGGGATGAATGATCTGACTCAACCTAGATCAGAATCCAAACATTCAATCTGGCAATGTTTTTATTTGGGTGACCTGCGTAACTATTTTTGTCCCTTTATAAGTTTCTTTAAGGCTTCTTCCTCTTGCCCTAAAGGAGCTTTAAAATGACTTGTTTGCTTGGAGTAGGACATTGCTCATTTGCTCACTTGGAGACCTAAATTTCTGTCAAGCTGTTTTGTGACAAATGCCTTTAGAAAAAGCACCACATGAATACATCTAAACTGAATTTAAGCAAAAGGCAACTAGGAGAAACTTGCAGACGCTTGTTTTTTGGGTTGAGCTTGTTGGGGTGGAGGTAGCTCAGTGGGTAGGATACTTGCCTCTGGACCAAGAGTTCACAGGTTCGAATCCCACCTTCAGCACCACCACTGGGTCCCTGAGCAAGACCCTTAACCCCAAGTTGCTCCAGGGAGACTGTTCCCTGTAGTTAGGGAATGGAAGTCACTTTGGATAAAAGCGTCTGATAAATGCCGTAAATGTAAATGTTGACCTGAGCAGCAGCCTGCTTGTAGCTTGTCTTTCTGGACTATCTGAACACTACTTTTGGATTCAGTTCTTATAACAATTCAGAGTTGTTTGCTTATCAGACAGCCCTTTGGTTCTTGACGTCTGCCAGTATCTATTAATTATATTCTGCTGTTTACCTCCATCACTATCAGAAGTACTTCTTACCACATTTCTTTGTAGGCCGATTGGGGCTGCCAAGGGGACGGAACGTTCCTGGTAAATTTTCAGAAACTTCCCATAGGAACTTTAGAAATATAAACATTAGCTAAAAAAAAAAAGAACACTAATGCAATGCAGATATGTCGATAGTTATCTCAACAAATGGAATGGTCTTCAAAATATTTTACAACTTATGTATAAAATCTTGTATGATTACATTAAATCATCTAGCAGGAGGCAGAAGAAACAGCGTCACATTTACAGTTGCTATCATCAAATTGTGCTAGCTAGCTTACATTTAGAATATCTGGGTTACCAGTAACCTAGCTAATGTATGAATACATTTTGATATAATAGTTTCTAGTTTCTCGTTAAACAAGCCGACACATATTCGCTCCCAATACTTTTGTCCATATAATACGTCTGACCATTACACCAAACGTGACTTTAATAACACTGCATTCAGATACATAGACTTTCATATGGAGTTATGAAAGTCTATGTAAAGTCCCTCTTTGCAGCTGCTATAATGGTTCTGCCCCGCATGCTCTGGATTTTTTTCAATAACAAGCAAGATAAAATGTGACTGCCCTGCAGTGGCAAATAGCTTTGGTTTTATATTTGATTTTATTACATTAATGTTTAAGTTGAGATTTATTGCTGCTGTGTGAATGTGTTAAAGGGACACTGCTGTTAAAAAGCCCCTTATTTGTTTAAAGTGTTTGTTTAAAGTGTTATTCCACTTTTGTTCATACTGTAATACTTTAAAAAGAAAGGTTCGCATTACACTAGTTTTGAATTAATTTAATTTTGCATATCACAATGCGATTAATTGAAGAAAAGCGCTAGCTGCTCTCCGTGCTTATGGGGTCCCTTTGGAGGCAAAGCCTCCTCTACATCCACTCTGTAAGTTAGTTTATAATAGTTCTTGCACTAATAGAAAATATAGAAACAACAAGATACAATACACAAAAATAGGTAAAATTTGTGAGTATCTTCATGCTCACGGATATTAAAGAACAACTGAGCCATGTTGTGAAAACTGGAAAGAAACTGAAGGCATGAGATGAACTTCATAAATCTGGAGGCACACCAGACAAGAAATATAATATAAATGTTGTCTTAGATCTCTTTATAACACATGAGACTAAATTGTGCATAATTTATATTCTTGAGTCAGGCACATGGTTTAAGTTTTTCATAATTAAGAAAGGCTACACTGTGCTTTAAAACATCCTAAAAAGTGACGACCTTCTAACTTCTAGTTCAAGGTATTCAATACATAATTAGATATATTTTAATTAAACAAACCATGTTTATTCATCAAGAGGTAACCTGTGCAAGGGGTCAATGTAATCAGTGACACCAGAACAGTCCAGATTCTAACTCTCGGTCAGGCTAAGGACTACATCAGCATAAGGGTGGGCGATATGACGATGAGATTGTGAAGTCGATTTATGTACTGACAGATTTCATAGTAATAATAATAATAATAATAATAATAATAATAATAATACATTATTTATAGAGTGATTTTAAACATACTCAAAGACGCTTTACATAAAATTGAAAAGTTTAAAATTTACATTAAAAACACAAAATCAAAAAACGTTTTTAAAACGTTCATAGGTAGGCAACGTAAGTAGGAACAAATGACTTGTCAGGTCTGTACAGTGTCACAGACCTGTACAGTGATGGGTTGTGGTAGGGAGTTCCAGAGGGAAGGTGCTACAGCGAAGGCTCGGTCACCCCGGGTACGATGCTTTGTCCTGACAGGTGGATATAGAAGTATTGTAATTTGTTAAGCAGTTTGGAGGGTAAGCCGTAAAGGGTGCTGTTGCAGTAGTCGAGTCGGGATGTGATGAAGGCATGAATTAAGGTTTCAGCGGCAGAAGAGGAAAGTGATGGGCGGAGGCGAGCTATGTTTTTTAGATGGAAAAAAGCAGATTGGGTGATGTTGTTAATATGGGTTGCGAAAGACAGGTTGCTGTCAAAGGTTCTGGACATGTGGGGATGGGGTCAGGTTGGAGTGATCAAGAGAGAAGTGGAAGATTTGTGTGAGCTCGGTGAAGGATTTGGGTCCAATGATTATCATGTCAGACTTGTTATAGCTGAGTTGAAGGAAGTTGACTTGCATCACCAGTAAGGCAGTTGGTGAGACTGGAGTGAGTTTGGGGGGTAATGGATTTTGTGGTGATATAAATCCACAGTGGAAGTGGAAGTTGTGATGACGAATGATGTTTCCAAGAGGAAGGATGTAAATGATAAAGAGGAGAGGCCCCCGAACTGAGCCTTGGAGAATGCCCCCAGCAGGAGAGGAGGAGCAGTTGTTGAGATGGATGAACCGTTGTCTGTTGAGAAGGTAAGATTTTAGCCATGAAAGAGCAGAGCCAGTGATATTGAGAGATGATTCTAGGCGGGAGAGTAGGATGGTGTGGTTGATAGTATCGAAAGCTGCAGTGAGGTCAAGGAGGATGAGAATGCTGAGAAGTCCGGTGTCAGAAGAGAGAAGGTTTTGGTGATTTTGAGAAGGGCAGTTTCAGTGCTGTGATGTGAGTGAAATGTTTCAAACAGGTTGTTGGAGTTTAGGTGGGCTTTTATTTGAGTTGCAACAGCGCGCTCCAGGGAGGTTGGAAATGGGAATTTGTCATGATATCGGCATCACAACACTCAACAACATTATCGCATATCACATGTTTTCCTAATATTGTGCAGCCCTAGTGAGAACTGAGACAGGGGCTGAGAAGTGAGAGGAGTTGGGGAAAGAGGGGAAGAGGAGGTGTGGGGCGCTGGTGTTGAGGCCAGGTTGATGTAGATGGTTTCTATTTTTTTTGTTTTAAAAATGCCAATTTCGTCTATATCAGTATAAATACTGTGATAAAATCGAAATTGTGATTTAACTGTAAAAAATTTGTCATATGATATCTTGGCCATATCCCCCCACCCCTACATCAGCATCACCGTCAATAGGGGGAAAAGTGTGTTAATAGTAGCTAGAATTAATGACAGACG
The DNA here is from genome assembly GCA_037974425.1 of Phenacogrammus interruptus. Classification (NCBI taxonomy): domain Eukaryota; kingdom Metazoa; phylum Chordata; class Actinopteri; order Characiformes; family Alestidae; genus Phenacogrammus; species Phenacogrammus interruptus. The sequence continues at coordinate 8,183,676 of JBBPCW010000147.1, forward strand.
GATGAAACCTTCCCTGCGGAGGAAGACAGGAAGAACGGAGGAAGAGCAAATACAGCAGTCACCAAGGTGCCAGAGGCCATGACCAATCCGTAGACATACAAACACTAGCTCTCAAACTTCACAGTGGAAAAACATGCTCGCACACCAATGAGAAATGGGCACCTCACTGTAAACCTTGAAATTATTTTCACTTAAATAGTTACAGGTGTAATGATACACTCAGTCCATGACTTGACTTGATTCACAATAGACAATATTTAGGATTAAATCCGAATAAAGGAAAAAAGACTAGATTCAGTTCAGTTTTGAATGCACTGCGACAACAAATTTTTGATGCATCAACAGTACTGACATTAGCCTCTTGCTTGGATCAAAAGCAGGACAGAACATACACTCCTGCAAGGGGAAAGCTTTTACACATTTGCAACCCAAATTCAGAGCAGCAACCTATATTGGATTACTGCACGCTGATGTCATGTAACCAAGACAACTGAAGCCTTGTGGGCTCCTGGGGATGTCCCTCCTCCTGGTCGGTTGCTCTGGGTGAAAAAATACATAATGGGGGTGGGTGTGGGGGGGCATCTAGCTAATGAAAAACGTGTTCAGCTGCAAGAGCTGAAAACAGTCACCAACCGACAAAGGCCAGATCATATCACAATGAGCTGAGCCCCTTGTTGGATAGTAAGCAGAGGATGGTAGGTTATATCATGATGCAAATCGTTTAGGGCAGTGAACAACTAGACATGTAGTAAATATGCTGACTAGACCAGAAAGGAGTTCCTTTGTTTGTGGTGTCTTTGCGGCATCATACATCCAGAGCAAAATTTGAAAAACAACAGCAATGGGGACAATGGGCTGGCATAATGTTCTAATCAAGTTATTCTTGGAATGGAATCTATTCCTGACTAAGAATATTGGATAACAATTTATAATGAATTATCTCTTCAAGAACATTGAGACCTACAGGGTCAGATACAAATCTGTCCTGATTTGGGCAGAACAATGAAAATGCTAGAGAGGTCATCATCATCTAGACAGAGGCCTTAACATTTTTATAGTGCATTCAGGTTGCATATCTATAACAGTATGTCCACCATGCTTACAACATCCAACCTGTGAAATCTCTGAACTGACAAATCTGCTCACTTACATGGCTTCATATTAAACAGTTTTTTAAGGCTTACATAGATCAGAGACACAAAAGAAAGAATGAGACACAAAGTAAAGTGAAACATGTGTGTAGTCAGTCCTTCAGTACATTTAGACAAATACTGGTTAAGCTCCTACAGTTAAAGTAAGGGCCAACAATCGCTGTGTTTAATGATGTAAGAACTTCCCACCATACACTGGGAATCCAGACGTGGGCAAGCCACTGATCAAGGAACAAATCTGTGTGTTTAGAGACAATCCTACACAAACAATGAACACACTTTAGGAGCTCTGTCATTGTTTCACATAATGAGAATATTTAAAACATTGTACTCAAACACAGCCTTTTCATATATATAGGTCAACTTGTGTAAACTAAAGAGCTTACACTGTATTGATATATTTGCCTTAAATACACAAAATCCTCTTTTTAGACACACTAAACATAAAAGTGAATGCTTTACTAGCAAACTCGTTATTGTTTTTAAAAGGTACACTTGCTATAAGCTCTCAAAATCTAGTAATAATCTTCAACAGCTGGCCTTTCTATTCTTTGTCAGTATCTGGGACACTGTTGTCTGCAAACATCTGTTGAACAAAGTGAACTGATCAACCTCTCCACCCTTTTCTGCAGAACTGCTTATTTTAAACATGTATTCATCATCATCACTGAGAGTCCACATGGGACATACAGTTTAAATGTACCATCTTATGGCATAAATATTGCAGAGGCTTTATATAAAAAATACATTTAAATGAAAAGCCTTCTACAAAACAAACTGGTAAACTAGAACTCGTTTTCAGCACTTCCAACCATATCTTGTATCAGCCTACTTTACCAAGTCATGTGAGGCTGATATCAAACATTAACCTCATACTTAAGTTTGTTATAAGTTTGTTAAAATGCTTGATCTTTGTAGACAAAACGGAATAAATATTGCATTGATATTTCAATACAATAAAATATCTAATGCAGGCCTCACCGTGTTTACATCAACCAGATGCTTGACAGGAAACAAGAGGAAGTGATGAATATGAGTGTGGAATTTTCTTGCTGTGTAGGTGAAATGACTCATCTTGTAACTGCTAATTATGAACCATCAAACAGGTCTGTAGATTTTGACGTGAAATAACCTGTTAGACATTTTTTTTCATATAGCATGAACAGCCAACGCACTTACAGCCTCTTTGCCCGAGCCTTGTTACGTCAAAGTTGGCCTACATTTCCACAAAGGCCAGGCGACCAGATGCAACTAACGTTTCCACTGGAGCTGCCTCATTTATAGACAAAAGCAGGACGGAATGAGGAGTAAGTGAGAAACACCACTAACATATCTTTGACAAGAAACTGAACCGAAAGGTGATTGTTGTGGATCACTTTCAGTTTTTGACCTCAACTGTTCAAAACGAACCGCCAGGCAGCAGCAGCACACTGTCGTCAGATATTTTGAAACCTGACACAAGAGATTTGGAAGAACTCTCCTCTCCTCCACCGGGACACATTTTGCCGCGGTTTTCACGCTATGAAAGTCAAACCAAAACGGAAATAACATTTTAGGCAACAAGGGAAGAAGCTAATTTGTATATTTTGAACCATATCGTCGTACTTTGAAGCGTACCGCCAACAACATCTAGCCGCTAGCTCCGTTCGTGGCCTTAGTCACAAAAGAAGTTTATTCTCGAGGATTCAGTGAGTCGAACTGTGTGCCAGGAAGGGTCTGTTCTCTCCTTCTTCAGCTGCACAACAAACACGAAAGACCGGAGCTACCACAGGACGCCAAGAACAGCCTGACTGAAGCCAACACGCTACCCGCCTCAGATCCACAGTTCTGGCCCGTGTGCTGCTCGTCGAACTTTTACGAAGCTACACAACTCACTACACAAAAGGCGAGGCTTTCAGATGATTTCCCGTCTATCTTCTGCTACTTACATTTCTCCTGCACGACTCTCTGTGACGGCGCGGCCGAGGTTCTGTTTTCTGAAGGTTCACATGTAGATGGGGCGCCTCAGTGCTCCGCAGCTGCTTCCTCCATCCGAGCAGCAACGCTACCGAACCCCTTTGGCGTTGCTATAGCAACAGACCCACTTCAGCCAATCATAACTCCTCCCCTTCCACGTCCCCTGGCAACTGCCGCAGCTCGATAGCTGCGCTGCTGCCCGCCTCGCCATTCCAGCGGCTCACACGTGTTTGTGTCTGGCAAAAGTAAATCCGAATGGTTTTCCTTTTCTTTCCGTTTTGTTAATGATTCTGGCGTTTTCCAGGCAACAGTAAAGCAACTCTATTTTTTACTTTATGAGTAACTAGTAAACATGGCGTCCCCAGTACTCGGTAGATTGAAACGTGTCCTCTTTAGTAATTAGTTGGCTTGTTCATACATTGGTAGTATCGCACCATAGTGCTGCGGCTCACACTTGGGTGCAACGATTCAGTTCCCTAAGCACTCTCTCAAAACTTGTACAATGCAGCTCCAGTAGGAGATACACCGGACAAAGAGGACTCATTGTTTTAATAAGTAATTTGTTGCATTTGGAACATTGACACTGTCACTGTCTAACTGCATATAGGATTAACACAGCACATTTCTTTGCTGTATAACATATATTACCCACAGTTCATTGTAAAAGTATGTTTTGTGTATAAAAAGCAGGGGTTATCAAAAGACTAGAATTATAACTAGAATGTCTTTCTAGTTATAGAAATTAGAAATATAGAAATAAGTGCTTACAGAGGTTTGAACTCATATGTATGTGCTTAGGCCAGAGCGTTTTGAACTTTAGTCAATGTTATTGTCTCATCTGCTGAAATATGACTCTCATCTGGCTGTTAGACCAGACCAGCAGGGTCTTCCCAGCCTTTCTTTTCTGCTGGTGTTAATATGGAGAATTTTGAATTCTTCAAAATAAAGATGTCTTGCTTTTATGTTAGAGTGTGGTGTTTAAAGAGAAATGAAAGGGTTTCCTAACAAGAGTGATGATCACTTTTTCCTTCAAATGAATGAGTGGTTGTATTAAAGGAACACATTCCAGCCATTCCTTTCATTATCTCACCATCTTGCAAGTGAGATGAATGCACCTGTAGTGTGTGTATGGGTTTCAGAGTGCTAACTTATTGTCCCAAACTTGGCCTACTCTACGCTGAACGATGGACACTGCAGTTAAGGTTTAAACAGTTTGCCAAGTAAAAGTACTCCATAACAAAGCACAAGTATTTCCTTTGTCTGGTTCAGCAGTCTAAGCTGTACCAAGTGCGATTTGTACCCCATAGCTGCCACTGAAAGTCAAGCTTTCAGACCGGCCAGTTCTCTTCCAGTGGCAAAAATGGAGAAAGAAATGGCTGTCGCATTTCAAAAAGGCAATTATGAATAGTCATTTGTGCTGAATAAAAGTAATTTGTTGTAAAACTGGAGTTTTCTCATTCGATTACTACCAAAAATAATAAGACAATCACTGTTTACCAATAATAATATCATAAATAGGTGTTTTACATTTCTGTGCAAGTACAGAAAAAATTTTTCATGAAAATACTGGTGTGGCTAAAAAAGAATCTTGCTTACCATTTATTGCTGGAACAGTTTCCAGCGCTTTCAGTGGTGATTGGGTGACATTTGACTACATTTGTGTCTTAAGTGACAACAAAAAAAAGTTTCAGTCAGCTACACCGTCTTCAAGAGCTCCAGAAAAGTATTTTTGTAGCTTGACTATGATAATACTAAACAAAATATATATTTTAATGCATGAACTGTGGTATTTGTAAACCACACCACACAATCATTATATAAATGAAGAAACCAGAAATGTATGTTGCCCAGAGAGGCTAGTCTTCTCACGTTAACACCTCTGGTGATTGCAGAGATTCTTTAACATTAGTGAAGATGGTGATACTTCACTGTTGCCTAGCTGACCTGGACCTAGGTTAAACTTGGATGAGGTCTTCAAGTGATCATGTGAGGTCTTGCACTTATCAGGGGGTTGGCTGTTGTCTTTTCATTTATAATACAGTGTTCAACATGAAGGTCATGACAACTTCTAGCTAGCAATATTCATTTTTGGTGAGTTAACAAATCATAAGATCAGCAGTTAACAAAATGATAGCATCCTGATATATGCAGTCATGACTACTGTAACTTGTTTAGGCTAACATTACTTATAAAATGAATTAACACTGAGTTAAATAAAAACACCTGCATTTGAGGACACAGAAAAAATATTGTATCACTCTTACACACAAGTCGCCATTTTAAAAGATATCTTTTCATTTCTCCAGCATTGCTTAAGCTAAAATTCAGGAAATTCGTATGTACTTGGTTACATGTATATACCTAAAACTGGCAATATTAAATAACATCATAAACCCTTGATTTTGTTCAGGCAGTGCTTCGTTGGATGTGTGATAGAGATGTCACCAGTATGACAGACTTTGTAGTCATAAAATCTGTAATTCTGTCTTTACTGGACAAACAGCTCAGAGAATCAGAAAAATTTCACCAAAAACTAAATATAAAAAAAAAACCTCATATATGAATAAATATTATATCATATATTAATGTTTTAGCTCTGGAACCCTGCCGAAATTCTAAACAGGCTTGGATGAGAAGCAGCGCCAAAAACTGGTGGAATAACTTCCAATCACTCCAATGATATAGCCACATTTAGACTCATTATTCTAAAAACATGCTGGTTGGTGATTGCAGAGATTCTCTAACATTAGTGAAGATGGTGATCCTTCGCTGTTTGGCATTATAGAAACGTGCAAAGTTTTTAAGAGTCAGATTATTTATAAAGCTTTGAAATTGGCACCAGCTGACATTAACTAATGACAGCTGTTACCATGCATCAGATCAAACGAGCTGATTAAAGTCTGAAACCTTGTAAAAAGAATCTGAGACTTGTGCCCAATAATGACAGTGCCATGATAATGTTTTTATTTGTTTATTTTTGTTAAATTCATGGCATAAAATGTAGCTATGCATCACTGTTTGCTGAAAATATTTCTTCCATTTCCTATAGAGATTGTGTTAACATCTTTTTAATTACAAAATGACCAAAATCTGTTATTTATCAAGGGGTGTCCAAACTTTTGCATAAGATTGTAAATCATAAATAACATATTTTTTTATTAGACACATTGTGGTCATCACAAAATGGATATGTAAAAGAAAACAGGTAGAAGATAAACAACACAACATTTTATCATGAATATCGAAATCTACAAAACATACACTACCGGTCAAAAGTTTTAGAACACCCCAATGTTTTAAGCTTTATTTAATCGAAATTCAAACAATTCAAGTCCAATGAAGAGCATGAAATGGTACAAAGGACAGTGCTGAACTGCGAGAGGTTTAAAACTTGTAAGGATACCCAGAAGCAGGAAATA
>JBBPCW010000147.1:8190301-8203957 GCA_037974425.1 Phenacogrammus interruptus
TTTTCTGACATTTTTCTCTGTATATGATGTCCTGAAATGTAGACTTAATGAAGGAATCAAAGGTCTGGAGGTGAATGAATGTCTTGGCCCATTTGTCGTCTTCAATTTAAGCCCTCAATGACCAATGTGCTGCATGTACAACAGTCGATAATGAATCTTAAATGATGTAAGTACAAATCGCTCCAAATGAAGCTGGATTTCCTATCTGCGCAAAAGGGTTAAAGGCCGGGCTGTGAAAATAGTTTCTGATATTAAACCGGTCTGTGACAAAATAAAGGTTGGGGACCACTGATCTAGAGTCTTTGAGTGTTCTTGTATTTTTGTTTTGTTTTTTTAAAGCCGTGTGTTTTTTCTGTAAATTTATTACTGTACTTGCCCTGCTTATACCAAAGAAAATGACCACGCATACCAAAGAACATGCCAATTTTTTTCATGTGTTTCTGTATATGTTCAATTGCAAGTGTCCCTGTTAGACTGAGGTGAAGTGGTCAAAAAGCAATGAACTGTCAAAATAAAAGTAATTTAAAAAATTGCGCTATGTGCATTAAAATAATTGTAGGCATTAAGTAAATAATGCATTAATGCGATAACTTGCCTAGCCTAATATATATATGAATGTACACTTCTACAATCAACTGAAACACCCAGACATGTAAACTGTAGTTAATATTTTTGTCTGTAACTTGGTCCAAGGAAATTAAAGGCTAGCCCATCACAGTCCAGGAGTGGTATTTGTTATTGACCCTTGTTCAACTCATTGAAATCAAAGTGTTTTCAAACAGCTGAATTGGTTTTACATTTCTTGCTGTCCAGAGGCCCTCTTTTGGTCATTTTGGCTCAAGCTAAACTAAACATGCCACAGCCTGACTGGTCTGTGATGTCATGTCTGTGACATGATTGTCAAAAATAGACTACATGTTTATTTTTAGCAGAACAGTGTGGAGAACTGCTGTGGTGCAGCTGATATCACAAGCATTGTCTTGATGGCCACAATCCTGAGAACATGAAATGAAATACGATGCAATATATCAGTTATCTTGTTCTCAAAATTGTTAGAAGCCAAAATCATATTTTAATTCGATTACTATTTTATCTTAACAATTTAGTTCAGTGTGCATCTTCTAAACAGACCAAATCAGCCCATAGCTTTGTTTGAGTAGCACTGCTACCAAAACTGGGCAGTGTGTTTACACTCAGTGACGGGAAAGTAATAGTCTGATTTGGATGTAATTTGGTACACATGGATACAAGCAATGGGTATGTAAATGATTTGATTTGCAAGGAGCTGGCTCATCTAGCCACCAGACACAGAGGATGCCTCATAGATGCATTAGACAGCAATACCAGCACTTGATAAGAGTTTGATAGGGGTTGCATTGTTGGTTTGCATGAGGTCGGGTGGTCCAATGGACCAATAGGCACGTGAGGGCACCCACACATGCCGTGAAGGTTCCAGTTGTGCCAAGCATTACAAAACCCCATGATATCTGCCAGGCGTCAGGACACAGGTATAGGACTCTTCAACACTCCATGCCAACCCAGATCATGTCTCGCTGCCTGACATCAGCTAGACTACGGGTTCACTGTCCCATGTGTAGGATGCAGTTAACACCAGTCCAGAGATGGCTGTGTTTGGAATGGGGCCATTACCAGGAGGCTTGGACGATGGCGAGTGGTGTCGTACCATATACAGGCATGATTCTTGGATCTTGATTACCGCGGATGACAGTTCTGTGCATGTATGCCATTGCCGAGGAGTGAGAACCAATCCTGTCAGGTCATCTCTGGTAGTGATTCGGGGGACCGGCATGCGACCAGCAGTGTTCCCATATAGTCAACTCTGATCTAATATTGTGATCATAGCGATACTATTACATGACATTTCACCGTGTGCAGGTTCGTTTCATTTCCACCACTTTGTCTGAGAGCTTAACATCACTATGTGTATGGCTTTACTGTGCATGCTGTAGATGTCAATGAAGAATACACTGTCCTTAAAGAACACGGACCAATATGTGGTGTCATGTTTAATTGAAAAGAGTTTAGCACAGGGTGTGGAACATAAATATTAGTAATAGTTTTTGTGTTTTTAATATGGCACCAAAGTGTGTGTGTGTTTTTTTTTTTTCTTTCTTTTTTCTGTTTGTTAAGCAGATTTAAGAGAGAAAAAAAAAATCCTCACAGTCTTTGTCTCCTTGAGCCTATGGGTGGGCGATATGGCCAAGAGGTGATATCAATATTTTTCCTGTTAAATCATTTAAATTTTATCACAGTATTTATATTAATTTGTAACTATGCTATACTAATATTTTTACTATTCTACAATTACTGAACAGTACAGCTACAACTATTGTCCTTTGTAAAAACACCTAGTCTTCAAGAACTAAACAGAATCAGTTTGATCATTTTGCTAACATGAGAACAAAAAACTTTAAATGGTAAACAATAAAAATGGCAACTAGTGAAATTCTTTATTATTCTTTAGTGCAAAACTATTACTTACAGCAGCAGGGTTATCCAAATAACAGAAGTACAACACTCGAGTTAATGTGTGTATTCACACACCATTCACAGACTTAATTTTCAGTCGTTGGCGAAATGTTTGGCGCAGGCATACAAAACTTTAGGAAACTGTGTCTCGCATTTCCAGAGGAAATAAAATTATCCCACTGGTTCTTCAGAGGCTCACGTGAAGGAACTAAAAAATACATTTGTACTCATTTGTACATCTTGGCACCGAGCAACTGCTGTGCTTCACTCGTTTGCAATCCAATGATGTCTCTACAGGAAAACGTGTCTCTTACACATATCATTGATAGTCGGTGGAGCTAATTTTTTATAGGGGGGCGCAGTGAAATCCTCTGGGCAGGCAAAACATGAGAATGGGGGGGTGGGGTGTAGCCCCTCAATGGTGGATCAAGGCACTCTTTACACCTATCCCCCATTTCCCATTTCTTTGTTCAAAACAATGACTGTTATTTGTGAGCTCAGATTGAAGTCGTCACAGGTTCATGGTATGGAATAAGGAGTGGTGACACGTGTATATCGGGCCTGTCCGACAGATATCTGACTTACGGCTATGTCGGACCCGATACCGATATCATATGGGATCGGGCCCATCCCTAATTCTAATGCTTGTGCAGGAGCACGATTTTTTGACATCTGCAATACCAGTAGCATGAAATTTTGTTTTGAGTCTGTGTATGCACTACTGTGGTCCTGTGATTATAGGGCGCATGGAGATGCTGTTGTGTTGCAGTAGTTGGTCAGACACTGTGTTTGTAGTGGTTACTGTACCGAGTAGCCCTGGAGAGCCCCAGTGCTACCTGAGCAACAGGGCTGTGTGTGTGTGAGCTGTCTCTCTTGACTGAAGTTGGTTCAGCTTGTTTGGAGAATGGCTGCCCGTTCTTTTTGAAGGTAAACTCGACTCACTTCTTACTAATGAAATCCCTGTAGCCTAAAACAAGAATTAAGGGGTTGTGTAGTAAAACAAACCAGAATAAGCATAATATTGCCATCTAACGCAAACACATTATAACCCAAACGCAGCAGTTTAATCCAGTCGTTGTTCAGAAACCTTTGAGTTGGTGATGCATGAAAGGATGATGTGATGAGCAACCAGTCACATGAAATATGGGAAGATGCTGAATAGGTAGGTGTTTTGATGAAGATTCAGTAAACGTCACTATCCTCTACACTGAAGTTGCAATATTCCCAGTTCGTAGAGCTGCCTGAGAGAAACATTAAAATGAAATTTTACATTCAGATAAGGAATGTCTGACTGGAGTTTTGCCTCTTTAGATTACAATGTTCAAAACATAAATCTCAATCATTGTTTACTGACATTTTCATTATCAGTTCAACTACTTGAAAGATGAATGAAGAGCCAATTTTCTCTTCCATGGCAAACTGAGTGCTCTGTTTTTGTTTTCTTCAATTCAATTCTGTCTGAAATGGTACAAACCCAAATTAAGAAGGCAATTTTAGCCTTAAATTCATTAGGTGAGTCACTTAAAATTAGTAATATAATAATTGATATGGCCAAGATACACCTCTTGCAGCATAAAACCGTGTCATTTAGAGCTGAGAGTAAAGAATAAAGTAAAGCAGTATAAATAAAGTAAATAGTCATATTGGCTGACAGTTTAGCCCCTACAATCATCTTATCAGTTTTGCCCTTTTTTCCCCCATGAGTATGTTGTTAGTGTGCAAAGCTTTAGTTAAACTGATGCTGTGTTATTTCTAACAAATAAATATTTATTAAAAATTTATGTATTAATTTGCCAAATGTATGTAACCTGAAAAGCACCATGTGGTCCCACCTCTAAAGGAAGATTAGCCCAGATTGGTCTAAAGGCTGAAATCTTTACAAATAAGATGGGCTGTTGATTTTGAAATTACCACACATTTGTTTTGTTTAAACAATTAAAACTTCCATATTGGCATTTCCTCATGATTCCACTGTGATAATGGGAGGGTATGAGATTTTACCATGAGTGAAGAAAGGAGACAACATGCGTGGTGTGACATTTTGCGCCCTACAGAATATATTGAAATGCGTGGTAGTCTAGACACCTTTTTGTCATATTATTGTATTATGGTATTGTTTAATTTGCTTGTAAAATTGTAAAATTGCAGGTCACTGAAAGGACTTTCAGAACATTGGCTAGGTTAAGGGTAGGACTTTTGACTTGGCCATTCTGAAATGTTAACTTTATACTTCTTTAACCATTATTTTTATAAAATGACTTATGCACTTGGTCATTATGACATTTTTCTATTTTTGATATTTCTGGTGTAAGAAGAATACCTAGAAAGTTCTGTGGACCCCAATACTTGGCACATTTCTGCGTACTTTTAACACACTTTACCCAGCTCTGCTTCTTCGATACGTCTATTTGGTCATTAATAATAAGTGTTTTTTGACAGACATTTGACAGAATGATGGTGTTTTTCGGGTGCTCACTGCAAGCCCCGCAAATGCCGGTAGAGGGGGTGTGTCACGCGTGTTCCACAGCAGCAACATGGGGCTGCCTATTAATGTGCATGTCTATTAATCGTGCCGACATCGGCCAATGCCGATTATGTAAAAATGGCCAAATATCGGCCTGATTAATTTGTCAGACAGATAGTTGGTCGACCTGCACTTACTAAAAATACCCATTATTATTAATAATAATAATCTATATTTTTTATATTGCACTTTAGATTTTACAAAAGAAAATTCAAAGTGCATACAGACAAAGTTACAAATGAAAGGAGAGAATTAAAAATTTAGGAGTAAAAACATTAAATATTGAAATACAGCAAGCAATCAAATAATTAATAAACATTTGTTAAAAAGAAACATTTTTAGGCTTTTCTTGAAGGAAGATAGTCATTAACAGAATAAGATAAGACAAACCTTTTATTAGTCCCACATGTGGGAAATTTGCTTGGTCACGGCAGAAAGTGGACAGTACAAAGTTAAGAGCAGCAATAGAATAGAATGTGACGGATGATGTGTTGTCCAAATGTCGACAACTAGTCTTTCTATATAATTTTAATAACTGATCTTCAAAATGGTCCTGGGAAATGCACATATTGCCAGCCTAACTCACTGCATAAGAATGGTGCAAAATATCCATTGTCTGGGGGATTTTATTCTCTTGCTTCTGGGTCGCATTTGTCCTCAGAGAAGTTTGGAGTGGAAGTGGATCAGTGACATGATTTAGACTGGTTCTTGTCAAAGGGATGCCACTTGTGTAATTCATTTTGGGTCCAGAGGAGTGGGCTAGTGTCATGGTTGGGCCCCTGCAACCTTCATTTCTTTATTTCATTTCATTCAGAGCTTGTCATCTGCTGTTGAGGGGTCCACTGCATTTCTTGTGTCTGCTTGAGCAGCACAGACTGTTATTAGGTCATATATATTATCTAGGTCACCTTCTTTTGTGCAAGTCCAGTATTTTATTTAAAGTTGTTTGCAGGACAAATTGGGCATCTGTTCCAAAGATAAGGAAGTGTTACAGGCATAAAATAGTATTTTCGCCCCAACCTGTAAAAATAGCCTCATTATCCACTACATAAAACGAGTGCTAATTTAATAATAATAAAAAAAAATAACATGCCTACAAATGGCCTATTATATGTCATCATTTTTTCAGGACCACACTAAATAGCAAAAACTACCAACATTGATTATACATGATAAAACATTCCATATGTTCAATAGCAATTCACTATTTCAACGCCAGTCATTCAATTCCATTTCAAACACAGAAAAGTAGGACCATTGTCCACTTTTCACAATAACATACATAGATTTTCAACAAGCGAGCAAAACAACGCCATGTTGGATAGTTTAGAACGCTGACTGAACACTGATTGATCGAGAGGAGATGTCACATCCATCCAGAAAAACAGGTATATCGCTTATTGAGGTTTGGAAAAGAACTGCAATTTGCAATACATTTTAAACAAGGAAATGTAGCCTTGATGGATTTTTTTTTATTGTTTCCTATAAGAGCTCAACAATTTTCAAGTCCGATTCACAATAAAACTACAACAGAGAAAAATTCTACATAATGTGTTAGACTAGTCTAAATAGGCCCTTAACAAGCTCAGAGGTTTATTGGTTATATGTGCAAACATCCAGAGGTTGGTGGTGTTGCTGCTTTTCTCATTGATTAAATAACAGATTTTGTCTCATACTTTATTGCAGCTTATTAAGGAGTTCAACCACATGTTTGAACAATCCCAGACAGTTTCATTGTGGGCAAAAAAAAAGTGCATGCTTGGAAGTGTAAGTCGGCTCCTTTTTTTAATGTGTGTATCTTGTCTGGCCTATTTAATGATGGGGAAAAGGCTGCATTGTGTTCTGCCTGGAGTCTCCAAACTATTGCATAGAAGTACATTCTGAGAGAAGGCTGAATATAGCCATGCAAATAAAGTAAGTAAATAAGTACAACTCTTTAGTTGTGTCTGTTGTTTTCTTATTTTGCTTTAGATGAGGAGGTGGCTGCAGACATGGTCGCTGAAGAATCTGGTCCAGGAGCTCAGAACAGTCCATACCAACTTCGAAGAAAGTCTCTTTTGCCTAAGAGATCTGCGTGTCCAGCAAAGACAAACATGGAGGCAAGTGTATGAAATTCTAGTGTTTGGGTAGAATATGGAAATGTTTTTTATTTTTTTATTTTTTTTTATTTTCCTTACTGTAGCTGTGGAGAATATGGAATAAATATAAATGATCATAATACACCCTCATGTGTTTTTCTGAGCATATTTTAAAGGTCAATTGTATATAAGACTGAACAACTCTGATTTATTACAGTATAAATCAGCCTGTTTAATTGGATTTAGTGCAGTGTGAAATGTTGGGATTTACCCATTAACCACCCATTGTGATGGTTTTTATTAACATGCCACTGCTGGTATACTCTGTTCCAGCTAAATGTAATGTGATACTCTGTTTTTGCTATATTGAATACAGATGTCTTCAGGTTTAAATTAATGACATTCTTTACTGCAAAATCCATATTAACATCTTAAAGTAACATAGCATGGGGTATCTATAGTATATAATATCTATAAATATTTTTGAATTGGTAGGGGGCTTCCACATCAACAACAGAAAACTTTGGTCATCGAGCCAAGCGTCCTAGAGTGTCAGGGAAATCTCAAGACTTACCAGGTAAAAGAAAAATGACATCACATCAGTTTTCCTGACAGTAGCTTTATTCCTTTCAGTGTAGATACTAAAAGCAAGTACACTCTGTGGAGAAGCTCCCGTCTGTAACTACTCCATCTCTTTACTTAAGCTGCTCCAGCAGAGCAGTATCTGCAGGTGAAGCTTCCAGATGAGGTAGTACTGAAGATTTTCTCATATCTACTGGAACAGGACCTTTGTCGAGCCGCGTGTGTGTGCAAGCGGTTCAGTGAACTGGCCAACGATCCTATCTTATGGTAAGAGAGTTTTTCCTGTTCTGCCATTCTGAGTTTAGAGACCTCCTAAATGGTGCATGTACAGTTCTAAAAAAAAAAGAAAAAAAAAAGGAATTACTATAGAGCCTTTTACGTTATGTAGCCATAAGTTAAACTTTAATGCCTGGTTTATATTTCTGTGTAAAATAGTCATAGAATTCGCAGGCCTATGCTGTAGTTTGATGTGACCATAGACAGTCACTCATAAGCTGTGTCTGAAAAGCGCACTTGTTTACTCTTATTGTTTGCTATATAGGGGGCTAACTAGTAAACAAGGTGGAGGTGACGTTTAGTTAATTTCAGACACAATTTCAGATGTTAAGTTTTTACTGTTGCTTAAATAGTGCCGGATCTTGGCAATTTGTCTCTGTTGCATAAATGCATGTAAACGCAGAATGTCTTTTAATTGCATTCACATTCAGCTACATGTGGTCTATGGGGAGTATCAAACACTACAAAATGTCACTCCACTTGTCACAGTTTTGTAATTCCATAATTTTGCCAGGGATTGAAGAAAATATTACAGTTTGTCGCGGTCAGGCGGAAACCTCGTATGTCCAAAACAGCTGTTTTTCAGGAAACTGAAAAAAACGATTTATGTTGTAAATAAATGAATACTGTGTCATCAAACATCCCAAGCTATTTTCAACACTTTTCATTGGTTAATCATTTCTAAATTTTACAGACCCACGTGGAGACTGACCAATAGTATCGAATTATGAAAAAAAACAACAAAGACCAAAAGTGGAGTTACGAGGTTTCTGCCCGACAGTGACGATGTATTAAATTAATGAATTAATACATTTATTTGCTTAACAGGAAGAGACTCTATATGGATGTTTTTGAGTATACCCGTCCTATGATGCACCCTGAGTCAGGGAAGTTCTATCAAATCAACCCAGAAGAGTATGAACAGTCCAACCCATGGAAGGAGAGTTTTCAGCAGCTGGTAATGTGACGTCCATCTCATCAAACTTGCCTGTTTGAAATTTATTTATTTATTTATTTATTTGTTATCTACACTGCCAAATAAGTTCTAAATGGGAAGAACCTGTAGTTGGTTAGGGTTTTCCATGACTGTATGTCTGCCAACCTATCCCCTTAAGTCAGAATATAAGTGAAGTGTAATATTTGCATTTCTTTCAGTATAAGGGAGCACATGTGAAGCCAGGCTTTGCGGAACACTTTTACAGTAATCCTGCCAGATACAAAGGGAGAGAGAACATGCTGGTAGGCTTTTGTTTGTGGACTTATTTTCTGTTCAAAAAGCCCTTTTCATATTTTTGATTGCTTGTTCATTAACACCCCTTCTGTCCTCCTTTCTAAGTATTATGACACCATTGAGGATGCATTAGGAGGTGTCCAGGAGGCTCATTTTGATGGGCTGATATTTGTCCACTCGGGCATCTACACAGATGAGTGGATATACATAGAGTCACCAATCACTATGATTGGTGCAGGTATGTATAAACTGACATGGGCTTAGCTTCTGGAAAATGCTTGCCATTGTAGCCTGTTCTAATTTACATTATACTCCAGCACCAGGGAAAGTAGCAGACAAAGTAATCATTGAGAACACTAGAGATTCAACATTTGTGTTCATGGAGGGGTCAGAAGATGCCTATGTCGGCTATATGACAATAAAGGTAAGTGTTTTCTTCCTTTAAGCGAACTGCAAGAACTTTAAACCACCATATGATGGAAATGAGGGAGGTTTGTCATGTTGCATGACTCTCGTTTTGTTTCTATGCAGTTCAACCCTGATGATAAATCGGCCCAGCATCATAATGCACACCATTGTTTAGAGATCACGGTCAACTGTAGCCCCATTATTGACCACTGCATCATTCGCAGCACATGCACAGGTTGACACAAGTTCTTCATTTTTTTTATTTTTATGTGTATTGGTCTTGTAGTTGTCACTCATGCTGATTTCCTGCTCTGCAGTGGGTTCGGCAGTATGCGTGAGTGGTCAGGGCGCGTGTCCCACCATCAAAAATTGTAACATCAGTGACTGTGAAAATGTAGGCCTCTACATCACAGACCATGCACAGGTAACACAGTAATTCCTATGTTAACAATTATTCAGTTCAACAGTGGCAAAAAATTTTCATGGGCTGCTGTTTTGAGATTGAAGATCACTTGATTTTTGAGTGGGCGGCAATGATGACTTTACAGTATTTTCTGTATCAGTTGCAGATTACTTAAGTTTGCATAGTTAATGAGTTCATGCTTACTGTAATGGTAGTGTCTGTATTACTTTCTTCATTTAAATGAATAGTTTGCTATTTGCTGCTCACCCAAGGTGCATTGATAAGGCAAGATATGTTTTCTGTCTAAATAGCTGTTAGGCTAACCTCCTCAAAAGCCATTGCTTCCCTGAATATTGTCTAAGGTAAATTCCTCATCAAAAGTTCTTTCAGTTTGCTGAAATCACATGCTGCTCTCCATTAATAGGTTGCTTATTTGTTTGTGTGGTTAAGGACACTGTGTGACTAAACTACAAAACAGAACGGTGTAGCTAAATGCTGTGGACCATTTTAGGTTTGTGTGCACAAACCAGCTTGGTTAGGATTACTGAACTATAATCGGTTTTGTGACCATGACCATCCTAATTATAGAGGAATCTAATTGAAGATCAGTCCTTCTTATGACTACTTTGTCAATACTAACCCTTATGTTCTTTGATATGGCTGCCTATAGTGTGACGTCTGATTCATTTTAATGAATGGCAGTGAGTCATACTTTGTCCTAAACCACACTGCTAAATTTGTACGACCTTACTGAAGGCCTGGATGCCGTTTAAGTGGACTGAGAGACGTTTAGGTGAAGTATTTTTACAGAAACAAGGTGTCCGTTGACATCCGGTGTTTATCTTCAAAGTAGAAGTGTGACCGCCAACCTTTAACTACAGGCATGAGAAAAATGTTAATTAGGCATGAGAAAAATGTAAAAAAAAAAAAAAAGGTTTTCTTTAAAATGACACCAATATGAACCTTAAATATATTACTATCCACATAGATATGACATTATGGTGATCATAGTGTAATCAGTACTGCTAAAACTGAATTGGTAATATTGTGATACCAGTTGCAGTATGCCAAATGTTCCTGTAGTCATTAATGTATTTTTATTTTATCCCATTTTAGGGCATATATGAAGACAATGAAATATCAAATAATGCTCTAGCTGGGATTTGGGTCAAGAACCATGGAAACCCGATAATCAGACGAAACCATATCCACCACGGTAGAGATGTGGGGGTCTTCACCTTCGACCATGGCATGGTAACATAATTAATCAGCCTGTCTTCATAATCCTGAAACTTGGGGAAAACATATTTAGGAAGTCAGTCTTTTTAGAAATGAAATCTTGCCTTTTAATCCCAATTTGTTCAATGCAGTAGAACTGCCTCTTACCAGAATACATAAGGAGCTTAATTCAGAGCTCCCAATATGCTTTTAGTACATGTAAATGTATGGTTATTCTTTCCCCCGGCCCCCCCAAACCAAAATGTGTTTGCATGTGTGAAACTTACGATTTAGAATATATTAATTATATTTGGGAGAAACGTAAAGGTTTTTTTTTTTTTTCCATATAGGGGTACTTTGAAAGCTGCAATATCCATAGGAACCGGATAGCAGGCTTTGAAGTGAAGGCATATGCAAACCCTACTGTAGTGCGTTGCGAGATCCACCATGGGCAGACAGGAGGCATCTATGTGCATGAAAAAGGCAGAGGGCAATTCATTGAGAACAAGATCTATGCAAACAACTTTGCTGGCGTATGGATTACCTCAAACAGTGACCCCACAATTAGGTGAGTATTTGAATCACAGGAGACTGTTTTCTCCTGTGATTCGGAGAATCAGTTTTTGAGTTGAACTCAAAGATCTGAAACATTTTATACATACACTAAATACACATTACTCTGAAATATCGTTCATAAATCTGTCTAAATCTGTGTTTGTGAGCACTTCTCCTTTACCGAGATAATCCATCCCCCACCTCACAGGTGTGACGTATCAAGGTGCTGATTAGACAGCAGGAATATTGCACAGGTGTGCCTTAGACTGCCCAGTGGCTTTGGCGTGCTGTCCCTCCCGTCTGTTTCACCTCTCGTATATATCTTTTGTGGTGTATTTCCTGCCCTTTGTCAGCTGTACAATCCTTTACGATCGGCAAGCTCTTAAGTCTCAGGCCTATTAAGCCTGAATCTTTTATTCTGGGTTTTAAACGAAAAGAATTTCCGCAGCTATTAGCGGACATACCTGATCACCTACGCCGCACTCCTCTCATCCTGCTCTACAGGAAATGTCCAAAAAGAGGGCTGGTCTACAGGTACGCATCAAGTCCTACATAAAATCTAGAGGATTTGTGGGATCCTTGCTGCACACCCTAGATTTCTTGCACCTTTCCAAGACCTGGGGTCTCATTTATAAAACTTTGTGTAGAACTCATACTAAAAGTGTACGTGCGCTCAAAAGACGTTAACGCCAATAACTATGAATTATTATTTATGTACTGATGCCACACACATTGCTGCTCACCCACTGCACCCGCGGTCGTATTTTCTCCAAAATGTTTGCACGCATGGGTCAATGTTGGCGTACATTTGTGCACATTCTGCCGTCAGAATGCGTAGAAAGAGGCGTACGCATCTTTTAGGTCCCGTTTTGTGCGTACGCAACGGTTATGAATGAGACCCCAGATGTTGCCGCTTTGTGAACCTGCCGACAGAACCCCCATTGGCTGAGCACTGCGGGCAGTCCTACAGAGGCGGCGTGAATCCTGGTGTCTGGCACATTGGAGAGGCCTTCCGTTCACGAACGAGTCCCGGTTTTTCACTGTTCAGGGCAGATGGCAGAAAGCGTGTGGGTGAGTGGTTTGCTGACGTCAGCGTTGTGGATCGAGTGGCCCATGGTGGCAGTGGGGTTATGATATGGGCAGGGGTATGTTATGGACAACGAACACAGGGGCATTTTATTGATGGCATTTTGAATGCACAGAGATACCGAGACGAGATCCTGAGGCCCATTTTTGTGCCATTCATCAACGTCCATCACCTCATGTTGCAGCAGGATTATGCACAGCTCCATATTGCAAGGATCTGTACACAATTCCTGGAAGCTGAAAACATCCCAGTTTTTGCATGGCCAGCGCACTCACTGGACATGTCACCCATTGAGCATGTTTGAGACCCTGGATCAGTTCCTGCCAATATTCAGCAATATCATACAGCTATTGAAGAGGAGTGGGCCAACATTCCACAGCCCACAATCAACAACCTGATCAACTCTATGCGACGGAGATGTGTTAGTGGCCACACCAGATACTGTGCAATATTCCTGCTGTCTAATTAGCAGCTTGATATGCCACACCTGTGAGGTGGGGTGGATTGTCTCGGCAAAGGAGAAGTGTGCACTAACACAGATTTAAAACTTAAAGAACTTCTGTTATATTGAACCTTCAGCTGCAGAACACACATGATGTTATATAATCTGTATCTCTTACCACCCAAATGAGGCTGGGTTCCCTGATTGAGTCTGGTTCCTCTCAAGGTTTCTTCCTATTGCCATTTTAGGGAGTTTTTCCTCGCCGCTGTCGCCGTCACTCTTGGTTTGCTCATCAGAGGCATTTCATTCACACACATTTATTTCATTTTGTAAAGCTGCTTTGTGACAATGACCATTGTTAA
>JBBPCW010000147.1:8204057-8216989 GCA_037974425.1 Phenacogrammus interruptus
GGGTTGATTACATGTGTTTATGACTGTGATGTTGGGTTTTAATGCACATAAAATGTTTTAAGACATCAGAATCTTTTATTTCTTCATTTCCCTTCTCTAAAAACTGGTGCGTCTTATGGTCCGAAAAATACGGTAAATAGAACACTGTAGAAACAGTAGTGGGAATTTACAGTAGTGAAGAGAGAAAATGTATTCACTTTCTTTAGTGACATTTGATTAATATATTGTATGAAGTAGCTGCTGAGTCGGATGATTTTTTTAAAATCTGCTTTATGGATCCATAATTAGGGCCTTATGTGTCCAATTGCAGGGGTAACGCGATCTTCAATGGCAACCAAGGTGGTGTTTACATATTTGGTGATGGCCGGGGTCTTATCGAAGGAAATGATATCTACGGCAACGCCTTGGCAGGGATTCAAATCCGGACCAACAGCTGTCCTATTGTCCGGCACAACAAGATCCACGATGGACAGCATGGGGGCATTTATGTGGTGCGTTAAAAAGGTTATCAAATTACAGTTTTATCCATACTCACTGACTATATGAGCATATGCGTTCTTCTACACACGGCTTCTTTGCACAAGCCGTTGGATTCCTGAACTCAGAGACTGCACCTAACATCAGGGGTCTGGCCTCGAAAACTGCTCTAACATAGAATACCCTACTTTCACTACCTGCCTGTTTTTATAAACTGATGCTGCAATATAATATAAAGTTTTTGTCTTTCACTTCGTCTTTTCTGTAATACGGCCCCTTTTGTTGACCAGGGGTCGCATTACAGAAACTTCCTAACTTGAAAATCATATCTTAAGTGTGTGGTAACCGTGGTAACAGCATATACACTCCCTCCCGTTTGTGGTACAATTAACAAATGCACTTCTATGTAGGTAACAGATGTAAAAGTGAGTCATCTGTGTTAGATTGCTTATTTATGATTCCTAATTCGAGTTAAGATAGGATTCCTATATCCGGTTAGGATCTGCTTCTGTAATAACACATTGAAAAAAGTCCTATCTTAACTTTATGCTTAAGATAGGAAATTTCTGTAATACGGTCCCAGGTCTATGTACACTTCACTGTTTGCTTCAGAGAACGTTATTGCAACCCTTGTATGTGGCTGTGCTGACAAACTTTCTTGAATCATGAGTTATGAGAACATAGTTCACAGTAGTATTCTATACCTTACCTTTTTGCTGTATCTCTGGTAGCACGAGAAAGGCCAGGGTGTGATTGAGGAGAACGAAGTGTACAGCAACACATTGGCTGGAGTGTGGGTAACCACAGGGAGCACGCCTGTACTGCGCAGAAACCGAATCCACAGTGGCAAGCAGGTACAACTTCCGTATCATCATACTGTTAACTAATATATGCCTTGCATTTTTTCAGAAACAATCTTCCAGCTAATGCTTTTTACATGCTTGATGATGCATATGACAGACATTTAAGGCAGATATTTTTGACTCATGCCATTCTTAAGTCATGTATTGCTAAATAAGCGTTTGGTTATAAAACAACCACAGGCAAGTCATTTCTGCCTTGATTTTGTTTGTTCGATGTAAAGGGAAAAAAATCCCAGATTAAATCCTAAATATGTTTCATAAATCAGAACATCTTTGGTAAACTTAGGTTTGACATTGCACAGCAAAAACAGTAGTAGAATAATTATATATATAACTATAAGCTTATTACTTACATTTGTCTCATTCAGCACAAAACTGAAAGAAGCAATTTGTCTCAAAAGAATGGTGTCAGAAAATCAAATAAACAAATCTAAGAGTTACCAAACTGCACAGTTTGGGATAGGGATGCAGATAATGCTAGTTGGAGAGGTATGTAAGAATCTGTTATTAGCAACATTGACCTTGCAGCTACAGGAGGCAAACTTTGTACTGGACTTTTAATTGGTATGATTTTTCAGTATGCAGTTAAAATGGGAGATTCATAATTCTATTTACTGATATGTCTCTCTATCTCAGTTTTTTTTTTTTTTTTACAAATCTGTGTTTAGCTCAGTGTAGCACCCATATTTTAAAGGATTTTCAGCGAAGTATAGTTCATTCTTGTCTTAAGCCTCCTCTTGGTATTGTGTCTGAGTTGTCTTTCTCCTTTTGTCCACAGGTTGGTGTTTACTTCTATGATAATGGACACGGTGTGCTGGAGGACAATGATATCTACAACCACATGTACTCTGGTGTTCAGATCAGGTGAGTTCTCAAACACAGCATAAATAATTTTTGTCCACCTAGTTGTATACTTCTATATAAATTTGTGATCAGTTAATCAGGAGCTGAGTATTGATAATTTGAAAAATTTAAGAGCGTGGTTGAGTGTCCTTTAAAATGTGTGTCAGAGAGAGTGTCTGTGACTTCACAGATAAGGGGGCCAAGAATGGAAAAAAAGCATAAAAACCCAAACACGAGGAAACAAGTACTCAAACACAAGTCTCGTTCACATGGACGTTAAAACCTTGGATAAATGAACACGCTTTTGTTGCATTCTTGTAGCTTGATTGACTCCAGTGAGGCATTACTTTGGCGTTCGTCAGCCTGGAGCCCAGTGTGTAGATTTGTGTATATACCTGTGAATGCAGTAATTTAGGTCGTCTTTGTGGGTAGTTGTGCTAAGATGATAAAGACATGAAGGAAACAAACATTGACGCTGATACTGGGCTCACCCTCTTACTGCACAACATCAGGTCAAATGGACGATTTGTGATTTGTGAAGACATACAAAGATTTAAACATATTAATTTCTCTATACGATTATCATTATTTTTATTAGTAGTACTAATAACAAATCAGCAATATTTATAATGATTATAAGGGTTAATAAAAAAAACAAATATGCTTTCATACACTTTCATTTTAAACTTAGCCTTATACATTACCCTGAAAAAATGTAACTGTAAATACAGTGTACGTATTGGTACTGTACAGTGTACACTGAACTCTCCCACACTGCTAGAATGTAAAATACCAACGTTACCAATGTATAGACTGTACTGGAATTTATACTAGCATGTTTTCTTTGGTATAAGTAGGGTAAATACAGTAATTTAATTTTAACTTTCGGTAATAAAAATACAGGGCTTTAAAAAGAACAAAATGGAGAAACGGGAACATTCCTAAGAATAATAATGACAATTGTATTAATCATGAACATGCACTGCGGTGGGCTGGTGCTCTGCCTTGCACCTGTAGACATTTACATTTATGGCATTTATCAGACACTTATTTCCAAAAGCGACTTCCATTCCCTACCTACAGGGGGCAGTCTCCCTGGAGCAATTAGGGGTTAAGGGTCTTGCTCAGGGACCCAGTGGTGGTGTGCTGAAGTTAGGATTCGAACCGTCAAGTATCCTACCACTAGCCCCTCACCACCACGGCATAGACTCTGGGTACCTCAGTTACAGAAAATGAATGAATAATAAACAGTTTTATAGAATCATGGGACATATTCAGTACTTCAGAATGACAATCGAACGACATGTGAACGCAATAGCTGCTTTTTTTTTGCGTTCATCTGGATTTTGACAGAAATTTGATGCCAAGAAGATGTTGCATGCAACGTTTTTTTGGACACCAACCGAACGCAGGTGCTGAACACCCGTGTGGACATTTTGACTTGCTCCAATGAGCAGAAAAACCGTCTCAGTTCATGTTCACCTGATGCCACAAACACCAGAAAAATGCCCAATTTGGACATCTGTGTGCGTAAGACCTAAAGCTCAGGTTTATTAAAAAAAATAAATATATTTTTGTTTTAATGAAAAAAAAAGTCTGTGAATGGTGCTCTGCATCCTTACTTATAAATGGGATTGCGCTCAGAATCAGAAGAGTGCAGTTTGTGCTCTTAAACTCAGTTTTGCCCATAAAACCAACGTTTGGGTGTCTCTAAACACTGGTTTTATAGCAATCACACTTTGCATTTTATTGCAGAATTGCATCTAGTTTAAAATACTGACCTGGGCTTTTCTGCCAGACTGACATGGCTTTAAATACTTAATTGGTTTGTGTCATTGTTTCAATATGCAGGACTGGAAGCAACCCAAAAATCAGACGAAACAAGATCTGGGGTGGGCAAAATGGCGGCATTCTTGTTTACAACTCTGGTGAAGTGCTACATCTCTTACAAGCCCAGTCTTTTGATTGAATGCTAAGCTAAATATCTGCATGTTTATGTCGGATATATTTTGTTGATTGTTGTCATTCATTTTAGTTTTGGTCAGTAGTTAAAATGACTAATGTATCTTAATGTGTTGTCAGGTTTGGGCTTCATAGAAGACAATGAAATTTTTGACAATGCCATGGCGGGAGTATGGATCAAGACAGACAGCAACCCAACACTCCGCAGGAATAAAATCCACGACGGGAGAGATGGAGGAATCTGTATATTTAATGGGGGACGAGGTTGGAGCTCTAGTACTTTCACTATAATGTGGCTAATAACTATAACCAGTTTAAAATAAGTTACCAGAAATCATTACAAAAAAACACAAACCTTAGTTCATTCAAAATCTGAGATATTTTTATATATTTTGTGAATATAGAGGATGCCAAATCTTCAGCTATTCTTTGTTACTCAGATTTTAGTTTCTCATTTACTGGATCAGGTACATCACCTCACTTATCGTCCCCTCACATCATTTGTATTAAGGTAATTAGGCTATATACGTTGCCACCGTTTAATAATTGGACAATGGTTTTATTGATGTCTTTTAATTTCAAAGGGTTGCTGGAGGAGAATGACATCTTCAGGAATGCACAGGCAGGGGTCCTTATTAGTACAAACAGCCATCCAGTACTGCGAAAGAACAGAATTTTTGATGGCTTTGCTGCAGGTGTGTGGAAGAAACCGAAGTGGCTTCCTTTCTTTATTTTCCCAATATTAATTATAGAGAGAAACATTGGTTAAAGGTAATTGTTAGAAATGGCCAGTTTGACTAATGACTCAAATATGTCTCTGGATTAGGTATTGAGATCACAAACCATGCGACTGCGACCTTAGAGGGTAATCAGATTTTTAACAACCGCTTTGGTGGGTTGTTTCTCGCATCTGGCGTCAACGTAACAATGAAAGGTAAAGTTAAAGACTGCCCAGATGAGTGAACCTTGGTAGCATGACTACTTCAAAATGGTAAACCGTCCTTCTTAATTCCTCACTACAGATAACAAAATAATGAACAATCAAGATGCCATTGAAAAAGCTGTGAGCCGAGGTCAGTGCCTGTACAAGATTTCCAGTTATACCAGCTATCCAATGCACGATTTTTACAGGTAACTCCCTTCCTCAGTCTTGTGTCTATTTTTTTTTGTGCTTGGATTCGATAAAGTATGGAGTCAAACATGATGTCCTGGGCTTTTTCTTCTCTCCATGCAGATGTCACACCTGTAACACAACAGACCGCAATGCAATTTGTGTGAACTGCATCAAGAAGTGTCATCAAGGACATGATGTAGAGTTTATTAGACACGATAGGTTGGTTCCATCTGTTATGTTACAAAAGTATTTTTCATTTTTAGTTATGTTTACAAAATTGATGTATCGTTCATTCTATTATGCCTTCTTTGTCTATTATGTAATCAGTACCTTAACTCCCCAGGTTTTTCTGTGACTGTGGTGCTGGGACTTTGTCGAACCCCTGCACGCTAGCTGGTGAACCGACACACGACACGGACACGCTGTATGACTCTGCCCCTCCTATAGAGTCCAACACACTGCAGCACAACTGAGGCAGAGCACATTTCACCAACCTCAAAGAGACTCTACATCCTCAGTACAGTACTGATATTACTCTAGAAATAATTCAATTTCACCTTAAGAAAAATGAAAGCAGAACACTTTAAAAATGGAAGAAAAATCAACACGAAAGACTGCTTTCTTAATGCAAGCTATGAGGACTTTTGTATTTAAAAAAAAAAAGACAATATTTTGCTGTGGATATTGCGCTTCCCCTGCTTTCTTTTCATGCAACCAGTTGAAAAGAGATGGTAACACTTTCAGATGCTGTTACAGTGACGTGGAATGTTTGTGAATGGCATGAGAGACTCTGCCCTCCACAGGAGGAGAATAGCACCACAGTGCTCTGCCAACTCTGGACTGAGGGAAAACTTTTGAGCCATATTAGAGAAAAAGATGACTGCTTCAGATCTTGAAGAGGTTTACAAGCTCTATTTCCTAAGCGCCTGTCTCCAGGAAACCATTGCCACGCTATTGTATCTATATGGGGGATAAAATTATCCAGCACTTCACTTTTTTTTTTTTTTTAACAATATTGGTATTTGATTTTAATTCTCATGTTTCTCATAGTTTTGTATTTTCAAGCAAAAATCTTAAATGTACTTGAATGTGTTATTTTATTAAATGTTAATTTTGGGGCTTGTTATACCTTGACTTACTGTAATTGCACTCATGTTGCAGGATGTATGTTCTTTCTGTGAAAGAGATTTATCAGGAAAATAGAAAATGAAACACTATTCTCCAGCAATGTTTTTATTTTAAATTGAAAAATGAAAGGGTTTGAATGCTAGAACTAGTGTTTTCACGAGACTGGAGTGCAGATTGTGACTTGTGCTCTGTAGTTTCAAGTTTTTTGTTTTTTTTTGTAATTCTTTAAGACTGTAGAATCCACCTCTGGCTAGTCCTGAGATTACCCTCCCTCTGCTCAGAGCTGTTTTTTTTGCTGACATTTACCGTCCAATAGCTTCTGGAGAAACGTCTATATAAGCAGTCTCGTGAAATCACTGTTGCCTTTTCTCAGAATGTCCTGGGCGAAAGGGTATGAGAACTTTGCTGGAGAAAATGCAAAGCGGCTTCTTGCAATGTTGAAGCTCTGAAGTATATATATACAGCTTTTTTTTTTTTTTGCTTTTTCATCCAACTGTATTTGGTGACTGTGGGTTCTTATACAGCCTGAATTGTATGCATGTTCCATGACATCTAGACTTAATATATTGTGGAGTACTCAATAACCATTATGTAGATGTTAGTAATTATCAAAAGTTTAATTTCCTAGTTAAAGAGGAAAAGTGTTCATTTTTAAAAAATAAACTTTATTAGATCATGTCTGTAGCAGTGAAATGTTTCGCAATAGAACTCATGGAAAGAATTTTCAGTTACTGGCCAATCATCTGAACTATGTTAACAAACTGATCATTACTGACAGTGAGATCTTCAGCAAATGAACAGAGCTTCCTGTAGCAAGAGGGAGAAAAAAAATCAATATTGGTGCAATGTACATGAATGAATGGTTACTGAAATGTTTATAAAATTAATACTAAATACTACATACTAAATCAATGTAAATGGTGTTTCTTACTTGAAAGCCCTTAGGGCCATGGTGCTTCTCTCAAACTCGCAGGCTTTGCGGTGTCCTGACTGGATGACCTCCTCAGGTATGTTGGCTAAGCGGGCAGCATTGAAGCCATAGCTCTTGGGACAAGCGCCACTGATGAACTTGTAGAGAAAGGTAATGGTCTCCTGGCTGGGGTCCTCACACTCATTCTCCACCATGCAGGCCTAAAAAAAGTGCAAACTTAAAGCTTCAAACAGCATGGTGATCTAAAATAGCTTGTCTTCTCCATGTAGAAAATTAAATTTATTAGTATCAAATGTAACATTTACTAAATACTGGAGACCCATGATTTCCTTTTTAGTCCAAATGAAAACCCTTCCCTCATACTTAATTGTAAGGAAATGTAGAAACCTAGTTTTACTGTAGCTTACACACTACTACACACTTTGAATGTCCATACCAATTTATTTTAGTTGATGGGGTCCTTACTATGGTTATAATTCACTGACTTGTGTAATGTTTAAATTTTATTAAACAAACTTTAGCTGATTTAAAAAACGTAATTCAAGCAGCCTGAGTGTATTGTTCTTCATTCGTGTAGGCAATGCTTCAATGAATTCATAAAAGCTGGAGGAGGTGCAACAAAGCAGCAAATGTTTTTTTTTTTTTTTTTACTAGTCCATAATTCCCCCATTATAAGCAATTCATTTTACACCTTTAATTGATCAGGAAAAATATGCCATTAAGTTAATTTGAGGCATGTTTCATGATGTTTTTTGCTAAGATTTCTTGACTAGCATGTCTTGTATTAGTATCATCAAACCATCATTTCTTATAAAACAACCGTCTATAAGGTTAGACAGAACCTTGTGTGTATTTAAATATCCAAAAGATTCAAAGAAGAAATTACCATATGGCCAAGTTTGACAGCAGGATCCTGGGCATAGTCCTCCACCAGGGAGTGGTAATGTGTGGAGAACAAGGTCCGGCTACGGATGCTCTCAGACAGCTCTTTCACTACTGCACTAGCTATGGCAGTGCCATCATATGTAGCTGTACCCCTGCCTGCAGCCAATGACAGTGAGGTGTTCAGAAGTTTCTTTTTAAATATACTTTTGAGTGAATAAAGAGAAATTGATTGTGAGCTAGAGGCACTAAGACAATGTAGAAAATAAACAATTTGAAATGTTACCCAGTTCGTCTAGGAGGACTAGTGAATGTTTTGTCCCATGAAGAAGAATACTGGCCGTTTCGCTGAGCTCCACAAAGAAGGTACTCTCGCCTAGAAGACAAGTTTAATAAATAAAGTATCTAAACCAAAGTATGTTGAGTGTTCCAGAATGGTGGTGGAGGTGGCATCACAGGAAGACTGTTACATACTGAACACAACAGTTTCACCACCTTTCAGAAGATACAACTTTACAAAGTGTGATGACTAAAATAAATATAATATCAGTTCAACACATGCAAGAAGGAATACGATCTAAATAAGTTGCATATACTGCAATTTATGAAATTTATGAAACTTCATTAGCATTCATCTCATTTCAGTTTTTTTCCATTTTCACAAACACAGATGCCTGCCGGTGACATTTTTGTTGACAATAATTGGATGTTTTTAATTAAGAAGTCATAAATTGCTTGGTAAACAACTGATTACTGATTAAGTAGATCTGGGGGAAACAAATCCAGGATTAGTCTTAATTACTACTGCTGTCATTTGAACATGATAAATCATGATAGGACACCATGATCCACATGATTCTCAAAAGTTTTTTTGATGAGCAAAAACTGACAGAAATAGCAGTTTGTCACTGAGGAGGCGACTCACCAGACATGATACGATCTGAGGCACCAAGGCGTGTAAACACTCTGTCCACAGGAGTAAGGCGCAGACTTTCGGCAGGTACATAGCAGCCCAGCTGAGCCAAAATAACCACCAGGCCACACTACAGCGAACAAACAGTGTTTCAGGTCATGAAAACCATAAGTTTGTAAACAGTTAGAATTTTTCTAAATGTTTTTTTTTGCTTTTGAAGCAGCACAAACTAAAGGCTTTTTAAAATGTGGAGTTCTGAAAAGAACAAAAAAAAAAATCTACAAACGAAAGCTTTACATAAAAAAAAAAAAAAAAAAACTAAACCCACATCCTGCCAACATGAAAACAGATGTTTGCTTCATCCTTCCACATTTAGAGTTTGAGTTTGTATTCTGATTCAACAAATTTCCACTCAATATACACCCACCTGTCTCATTAGGGTAGATTTGCCTCCCATGTTTGGCCCAGTGACGAGAACGCATGTGGATTGTTTCTTTCCATTTTCACTCTCCTCTTCCTCAGTGCCAGGACAACCAATGAAGATGTCATTGGGGATGAAGTCATCACCAAAGAAAGTCTTAGAGACACAAGGGTGCCGGGAGCCTCGGAGTTCCAGAAAAGGTGAAGAATAAGGACTATTACTTGGCAGAACAATCTCTGGTCTTGCCATTGGCCCATCCCCACTCTGGCTGTACCGCGCCAAGCTCAACAACACATCTGCAAAAATACAAACATCACCAGTTACCATCCTGAGTGGACTGGAGAGCAGTATTAATTAGCATTATTATTAATGCTAATTAATCATTATTAATTACCATAGAATAACAATGCTGATTATTCTGATTGTTAGAGAGATAATATATAACAAATTTCAGCTTAATTTTTATTTCAGTGCATATTTAGGTGTTAATAGACCATGAGGTCCTTTCTTAATATGCTTCATAAAGCACAACTAGTGCACATTATAAAATGCTGTCTCTATGGATATCTAACAGAAATACAAGAACCGGGTGCCAGATGTTCTTTTATAAATGCTGTCAAAATTACATTATTAATAGTAAAATAATAATAAAATACCAATTACATGCTTACCAACTACAGCCATGCACTCCACAGCCGTTTGCCAGTCTCTGTAGTTTTTATCAAAGTTGTAAAACAGTCTTCTCATGCAGTCTTTCAGAGCTGCATCCCTCTTCTCCTCCCAGCTTTGCAACTCTGAGAACAAGCGCTCAATCTCTTTTGTTGAATATCTCTTCCAGCCCTTCTTTGTGGACCTCACTTCATAATCCTCTGGGATATTCCTTTCAGAAACACTGTCTGGAACTTCCATCTGATAGCGATTTCTTCCAGTGCCCCAATAGGACATAGTTCTGCATCCAAGTCTTTTCTTCTGTCGATCCAAGTAGTCTTGTAGGCCTCTTTCACACTCCCTGATTCCACTCTGGGCCTGATCATATTCTGGGTCAAAGCCAGCCTTGGGTGTGATGACTCCAGTGGTACGAGCTTTCTGATGATCAAAAGCAGCGTCCCAGCGGTTCAGCTCTGGTGTTAGGTCAGGAAACAGCCCATCTTTACTCTTTGTTCTCAGGACCACCACCTGATGCAACAGTTTAGACTGGAAGCCTTCTGAAACAGACTCCATGAGTGCCACCATTTCCTGCATAACCTTAAACCCCTCAAGTGCAGAGAGGAAGTCAGCAATTTTGCGTTTGCTATACACTACCTCTTCATAGAGAACGGCTCGGCTGTCTGGATGGTTCTGTGCCTTCAGAGGAGTCCCCATGCTATGGATTTTGCTGAGCAGCCTTTCAAGGTCTGGAAGCTTCTTCAGGAGCTCTGTAGCTTCAGTGGCTTGTGCTGGAGCACCCATAAGATCCTCAAGGGCATTCAGTCTATCATTAACGGAAGTGGGATTGCAGAGGGGAGCACAGAGCCATTGCTTTAGCAGTCTTTTGCCAAATGGAGTACAGCAGGTATCCAAGCGCTCAAGCATAGTACCCTCTGTGCCTCCACTAGAACCATTCCGAAGGATTTCAAGGTTGGTCAGAGTCACTCCATCCAGGACCATGCGTTGCTGAGTTTGGGCAAAAAAACATGACGCGCCTTCTGACTGCTCCATTTCCTTATCCACTGGAACAAACTCTTCAAAATTGGCCATTGAAAAAAGCTCCTGGTCCACCAGACATTTTCTAAGATAGAACATGCAACCACCCAGAGCAGAGAGGGCAAGTTCATAGCCCTCTTTAGGAGTAAGACCTAGTGAGTCGCTGTCTGAGGTCATTGCTTTTAGAGCACTTGGGAGAGCCGACTCCCCAGTGCCAGTAGCCACTTCCTCTTTGAAGTAATCCTCTTCTGCCAAAGTTTTCAGGGTCTTCTGGGCATCCCAGAATTGTGACCCAGCACTAAGACCCTCCTGCATGGCTGAGGACAGAGAAGCCTTGAAGATCTTCCGTGTCTCAGTGGACAGGTTGCCCTTCTCAAACAACACCTGGGCCGGGGCATAATGTGCTATCAGAGTACGGAGACGTGAACAATGGCGGTCATCATGGAACTGACCTACATGAAAACGGCCAACAGAAGTGTCAATGAAGCAGACTCCATAGATGTGACCATGGCCTGTGCTTTCGTCCTCATTTTTCTCTTTCACAGACAATAAATACTTGCATTGGACCTCAGAAGGAGCTCCATCAAGCACACTGTACGTCTGTGTACCCCGGGTAATAACTCGGCATACCTCTCGCCGTACCACACGATCAAATTTAGTGGGGCGTGCCATAGTCTTGCATCGTGCTTCCATCATTTCAGGGGTCTCAGTCTGTTCCACACGAGCCACTTTGTACCCTTTTTGTACAAGTACATCAGAAAAACGGCTAAAGCCTATTTCTGGGAATCCAGAATGTGCCCAAGTGCCTTTCATAAAGGTAAGTCCCAGTTCGTTGACACCTATCACAGCATCCATGTGGTAAAGCTCGTAGAATTTTCCTACCTTATAGAACAGAACAGCATCAAACATCTCTGACTTAAGCTGCCACCAGCGACGCATACCAGGTGTAACCCTATTAAGGAAGTCCTCTGGCACATACAGGGTAGTTGGGTCATAGTCCTCATCAGACTGACGCTTCCGTCGACTATCCTTTCTCTTGCCTTCCTGCAACCAATCCAGTTTTTCGTGGTCCCACACTCCGTGCCCTTCGACTACACCACTGCTTACCTGACTCTCTAAGCTGTCTGCAGCAGAGAAAGCCAACAGGCGTGACTTTGTATCAGCTGCAAGAGAAGAAATGTTTACAGGAGCTCTTTTGGGGATCTCTGGAGGCGTGGATATACTCTTTGTCTTAGACTTCTCTAACACACGTTTTCGTTTTACAGGTTTCACAGGGCTGTCTGGTTCAGATTCAGACATAACCTCCTCCTCCTCCTCCACTACACTGCTGATGGCATCATCCTCACTGCTGCCATCTGCCTGATCAGGCTTAAACTCATCATCAGAACCGTCACTGTCTGAGGCCACCACAATACGCCGCCGCTTAGGCTTCTGAACATTTTCTGCTGTAGCACGGGATGAACGTCTCCTGGATTTCACTTTCTCAACCTCTTCCTCTGACATCTCTTCATCTGATGGAACTGACTTTTCAACCTAAAGTGAAAGTGATTTAGGTGAAATTTATGCAGTTAACTGGCAAGACAATATACCACAAGCTGCATCTCACAGCAGAACAATAGCAGCTGTAGAACTCTTACAATTAGGGCTGCAACTAACGATTATTTTGATTATCGATTAGTTGGGCGATTATTTTTTCGATTAATCGATTAATCTGA
>JBBPCW010000147.1:8231841-8245239 GCA_037974425.1 Phenacogrammus interruptus
GTGCCTAGCGGTCTTGGGGATCGAACCCGGACTTTCTGGTCGCAGGGCGGATGCCTTAACCACTAGGCCACCCAACTATAGCTTAGGTATAGATTCTTAAGATTTGTGTGTAACTTTCAGTCTATATTGGATAAAGTAGCAGTGCATGGTTGAGGAGCCTTAACGGCCTGGGGTAGAAACTGTCCTGCAGTTTAGACAGCAAGGCTAAATCTCAAAAGTGCACTATGTAGGAATTCAAATACAGGGCTCCCAAATAGGGCAGAATAACAAAAAGTCATGGGCGATTCAGCCATGTGTGCAAAATTCCGCAGTGGAACAGTGGTCTACTATATATAGCCTTTCCAATTCAGAGTGCACCTAGACAAATGTATTAATAACAGCTTAGCTGTTTAAGAGAGGGGAGAAATGCAGTACTGTATTAGTGTCAGTATCTGCAAATACTTGAGGCAGCAGTATCTGTATCGGGGAAAAGTGGTATTGCGCCACCCCTGGTTTTAATGTGTGTGTGTGTGTGTGTGTGTGTGTGTGTGTACACATCCTTCTGTAGATGAGCACAGGAGAGAGACGAGGTCAACCGCCTGGCCTGCACCAAGATGCCCCCTCTACACCAAGTGACCGAGAGGTAGGAATGGTCTTTGCCGTTAAACTTGTACGCTGAATGCTCTTGTACCCTCAAATAAGCAGCTTTAACTAATACGTGGCAACAGTGTATCAGACACATTGTTTTTGGAACATACGTATTCCATGAGGTTGTTACTTTTTGCCGCTAGGTTGATAACCTAGTTTAACAGTAGACAAGCATTGGTGTAACACTGGAACATACAAATATCTAACTTATTTTTTTCAGACATGTTACATTTCTCTGTTTAAGCTAGAAATTGTGAACCTTGATTGTGAAAGTTATTATTCAGCTTGACTTAATTTTTCATAAGCTGATATCATTATTGTAGTGGATCTTATGGTTACAAAAGGCTACAGATAAATAAACCTTTTTCATCAAATAACTTATAAAGAGTGAAAGGTCATGTATTAAGCACTCGATTGTTATTAGAACACAAATTGAGTCTCTTGTTGCTGTAATTTTTGTCATATTATTGTTACAATAATAGCAGTGTACAGTTTTTATGATGTGGAAACTCTCATATGACTGCATTTTGAAACTCATGGACAGCTAAACCTTTGCAGCTTCAATATACAGTAACCTCCATGGTTTCAGTCTGCCACGCCCCCCACATCCTCGCGCGGGGCGTGGATGTATGTTTGGGTGCGGTGGTTACCAAGGCAGTCAGATTCGCCTACAACGAATGAGCCTCCACTGCTCAGCGCCGCCCCAAACATAAACAACCAGGACGAGGGGGCGTGGCGCACGAGGCCCATACGTCACAGTCAGCTGTAAATAGAGACGGGAGGTTTGAAAGTAGCCAATCCAAGAAAGTTATTTATTTCTCCTTATTGCTGATTGGCTGCTACCCTGTGATGCATCTGTGGCAGCTGCAGTCCAGTAACGTTCCCCATGGAGCGTCTCAAGTGTTCTTGTGTTTTTCGTTTTGGTCTTTTGAAAGCCCTGTATTTTTATTACTGTATTTACCTGCTTATACCAAAGTAAACATGAATTTCAGTACAGTCTATACAGGGGTAACGTCAGTATATTACATTTTAGCACTGTAGGAGTTCTGTGTATACTGTACAGTGCGAATACGGGTTTACCTTTACATCTTCTTTAAAGGTAATGAGTTAAAATGAAATTAAAGTGTTTTAGGAGCATATTTAGGGTTTACATTTTTAGGCATTTTTTTTAACCACCTCACAACAACGCAGTTTTTCACTATATGCGAATGCTCTTGGAACGTAACCCCCGTGATGATTCAGTTGGTTTAACAATGATTTTAACAAGTTCATGTTAACCTGAAGGTAATATTATCACCATTCCTTACAAAATGGGCAGCCACAACGGGATGTTGGAATTCTGATTACTGAAATTATTCATGTGTATGTTTATATTTACCTTCAAGCAATATTATTGAAAGGATTGCACCAAAATTAGGAATAGTATCGGAAAGTATAGGATTAGAACTAGTGCTTAGATGATGAGCAATTTTGTGAAACAAAATGATTATTAAATAATATTTATTTTTTCAGTATTTAAAACCCTTTTGGGAGTTTTCGCTTAAGTGGAATGACATTTTCACATGGGCTATGAGATTTGCATACCAGTATCACCGCTGTTGGAACACAATAGCAACTCTACAGAAGGACAATTCATAAAATGGAAACATACTGTTTATTCACTCGCATCAGAGCTCATGACTGTGTCTGATTTGGGTTCTTTTTAATCCCTTTAGCTATTTTCACTTTTTGTTGGAAAATTTAAAACTTTGTCACTTAATTGACAGGTTTTTGGTACTTGATAGCTCCATTGTTTTTCTTGTTGTTCTCTTATTGCACAAATGTTTAATAAAAGCCTGTCCAGGCTTCAGTCGAAGTTTGCTAGGGACTGTTTTTAGGCCTCAGCCAGAAAATAAGTGAAACACACTAATAAATAATAAAGAAATCTATGCAGTAAATTAAAGAGGTGATCTTAGTGATTTATCTGGATATGTTTTTACATTATTCCAGACTTGGGTTTGTGACAAGTTTTTGATTTGCTGGAGTCCCTCGATGTGATGAAATGGATGTCATTTTTATAATCTGCTTCTTACACAGATGTTTGTAATGTGTTTCTTGCTTTTGCGTCGTTTGTTTGGTCATTTTAAAGAAACACGAATTGAACTATGATATTGCCTCAGTAGTCATTTAAAAAAATACATAGTACTGAATCTGATTATCTTTTCGAGTAAAAAATGGGAATGAATGCGATCAATACTCTCCAGATAGTAGTCTCTTATTTTCTGACCCTTTCGTGTTCTAGCAGCAGGGAACTCGATTGCAGAACCTTCTGAAAGCAGTTTGATCACCTCTAACCTGAAAGAGCTGATTTTTCTGCTCTTCTGAAATCTCACCTCAGTTTACAGCCTTTGCTCTGAAATGCTGCCCCTGACTTTTCTGGAAATTTCCATATTCAGATCCCTGTCACTTCACCATTTCAACTGCATCACTTTACCTTTTTGATGTCCTCACTATTCCCAGTGAACTAGTACACATTGAAAACTAGTTCACTGGGAATAAAGTGCATGTTTATTCATATTTTTAGCCAGTATGTGTAAATGGGCTTCAAAATGTCAAAGTAATCAAATTCCTCCTCAGGTATTCTAGACCAGATTGTGAGGAATAGGACGTCAAACAGTGTAAACACAGAACCGCAGTAATTGAGTGTTTCATCTTTCTCTCTTTTTTTCTTGTTTCTTCTCTCATTTGTCACAAATGATGTCCTTTCACTCTTTTTTCTCTCTTGCTAATGTTTCTCATTGCTCTGTCTCCCTCTCCCCCACATCACTGCCTGACCCATCATTAATGCCCTGGCTGATTTATTTTTTGTTTTTTGGGGGGTATGGTCAGCTGCTGGCCGGGATGATAGCAGAGCCTGCTTTTCTCTCTGAATATACTATCTTTGCTCTGGACCATTCAAAACGACCCAAAGCGGCCGAGGTGCCCAGTGCGGTGAGTCCATCCTCACACATCGCCTCCTCTTCCCAAACCCAATCGCCCAGCCCAAGCCCCCTCAGACCTGCTGCCTCTACTTTCTTTACCCTTTTATGAGACGCCTTTGGATAGTTTGGGATACAGGATTTGCGTGTAATTCTAACACACAGTGCTTGCAACCTTCTGCTCTGTTCCTCTCCAGCTTCCTTGGTATAACTCAAAGGCATTTCACCTTTTGCATCTAATTCAGGGGTGCTCAGCCCTGCAGGATCAGAGCAGTACAGTTTGGTGCATTCCTGTTCAATTCAATTGCTATGCTGTAACTTCTATCACATACATACTAAGTCAGATAATTAATGGATGTATGTTTTCAGACAGGAAAATTGCTAAATTGTGCTGTCTCTGGCTTTCCAAGGCTGGAGCTGAGCATCCCAGGTGCTCTTCCGTGCAGTCTTCTTTTGTCAGCTGCATGTGTGCTCTCTGTAGTTTGTACCTTGTTTGTCTTTTCTGAATGGTTCCCTTTTGATGTCTGGGAATGAATGTCTATCTAGTTACATAGATAATACCCTGTTTTAGTGTCCTGAGTTCTTCATGGCCCTGTATATGTATGTGTATAAATATATATTTTTTGGCTGTGCCCACTCTAAGTTTTGTTGTACCTAACAACCCCCCCCTCCCAAAAAAAGGACATGTTAATTAATGGCAGGGCTCCAGACAAAAAGAAAACCTTAAGAGCCATTGGCTCCTAAAAACAAAATAGTTGGGAGCCAAATTATTTTTTTAGGAGCCATAATCTTGTTCGAGTGTGATATAAACCAAAAATATTTTCACGGTACAGTCTGTCTTACCGTGTGTTAACACAAAACAAGAAATCACGACAGTTGTTGCCAAAGTAAAACACAGTGTTTCTTGTGAGGTCAATGTTTATTTTTCTTATATTTCAGAACGCACTCTGCAACAGGTGCGCGAATCGTTTCAAATGAAACTCAATCTGGTAACGCTGCTCTCGATAGAGGCGTTGCTGTCGCAAACGAGTCGGTTCTTTGAATAAATTTGCATCGGCAGCCCTGAAGGGCCAAAATTAATTACAGTGGCAACTCAGTCAGGCCAGTCAAGCCATTGAGCCTTAAGAAACCCCACTTTATTAGGTTACTTATAGGCAGTTCCTTTTTACAAACATTAAAATCTGTTTCCTGGCAGTTACTATCCCAGGTGCTATTGCTGCATATGGAGAGGCTTGTCTGGCTGGAGGATTTGTATGTTATCTTCAGCTAATCCTTTTATACATCCTTTTGCACTGGCTCACAGTCCATAATTACCTCGCTTGAACAGCAGGAGCAATTTTGGTGTCTAAGAAGACTTATGTAACAGATATGTTCTCAGGAGGTTTAAATATTTTTATGATAATTTTCTTTATCTGTATTTACCTTTTTATTTCCTAACAATATGAGAAATGTTGATCAAATGTTTGATATGCTGATACTACGTATTTTCATAGTACAGTACTTGTTTCCTGCAATATCAATTCTATTAATGTTTAACATACTTTTCTGCGTACTCTTTTGGCACACATGGTCTTCTGAACTTCTGTGGCACTTTGTGAGACCCGTGGAGTAAAATGGTGAAGATAAATGGCACACTGACCTGTATTGAGTTTGCTGATTGCTCTCATTTTCAGTAGAACTGAAACCTTTTCATCAAACTGTCATTCATGAACCTGCCTGTATTGGAGCAGTCCCATATCGTCACCTCTATACGGTTTATTTCTTTATGGACCTGTCCATTGAAATGAATAGGAGCCTATTCATTTAAGTGACAGTCCCATGTTATTGTTATTCTTCTGTCATATTTAATTCGGCTTGGACCGTAGTGCGCAGGCAGCGTATATATCAAAATGCTCGGCAGCGCAAGCTGTTATTACTTTTGTAATAGGCAACCCCATAGACAATGAATAGGGTTCACCTTTCAGGTCATCCTGCTCAGACACGCTGCATCCCAAACCTACCAAACTTCAAGTGATACCTCAGTCCTATCTGAAAGAGCATAACAGGGTTAACCTCTCCATTGTCATTTTTAGATCTCTTCTTTTATCTCTTCTAACAACTGATTTATTATTTAGAAGCCCTACGTTTAATTTCCAGAATGTTCTTTTTTTCCTGATGTTTTTATTGAACCTTTAACCGCACAGCGATTCTTCAATTTTACATTCCTGTACTCTACATAGGTCCTTTTTATTCGTAAAAAAGTAATCAATTTTAGCGTAACTATCATTAG
This sequence comes from Phenacogrammus interruptus, assembly GCA_037974425.1. Taxonomy (NCBI): domain Eukaryota; kingdom Metazoa; phylum Chordata; class Actinopteri; order Characiformes; family Alestidae; genus Phenacogrammus; species Phenacogrammus interruptus. Next base: position 8,237,695 of record JBBPCW010000147.1, read on the forward strand.
TGGCTGAATAGTGTGTGTAATCCCTCTTAGAGGGATACAGTTCTCTCCAAATGTCAACGATAGCAAATTCTTTAAGCGCATGGATTAAAGTTCTCCGTCGCTATGGCAGATTTCCGTCAACCGCGGGCACTAAAGGTTAATGAGTTTGATGCAGATCCGAAGGGAAAATGGGGCCCGAGATTGGATCTGAACAAGCTTCGGCAGACAAAGTTCTGGAAAGGCTGTCTTTTTCTTTGTTTTAATTACGATTTAATTGTTTTTTCTAAAAATAAAAATAAACATTATGGTTTCGGCAGTTCTCTGGCTGCGGAGTAGCTACTGGCTGTGAGCTGTTTTTCGGCGCTCGACGGAGCCAAAACTCGATATTCGATAAGCTCGATATTCAGGACAGTGGCTCCGGTGTTGCGAGTGCGGTGAGAGCTTATGCTCCGTTAAAACTAAATAAATAACAGCAGTCTGTTTTCTTGCTGTTAACAGAGGAATGGCAGTGGGAAGTAGTGTTGTGTCGTTCGCGATCTTTTACGTGAACGTACTGAACCGAATCACTTGAAGTCTCACTAATTCATTCTTCAATTTTCCTTTCATAATAATAAATCTTCCCTCCTTATCACTGATTACTTTGATACATTAAAATTTCACTGAGTTGGAAATCAGTATAGCCACACCTCTTCTACAACCTTGTTGGTAAGAACGATAGAAGACACTATTATAGCCAAACCTCTTAAGCTTCTCACTGTCCTGTCCAGACAAATGTGTTTCTTGTAAATATATTCCGGTAATCTACAATTTATCCTTATTTAATTTAGTCATTATTTTCCCGCATTTGACAGGGATATTCAGACAGTTTACGTTCAACAACAGTATTGAGACATTATTCTGTGTCATTTCCATCTGTGGAACAGCTTTGCAATCCAGACCAAAACATATAGATGAACTATTGATGAAACATGGAACATCAGTTGAAATTTATGACGTCCAAAAAAAGGATGAGTAATGCCATGCTTTGTGTTCCCTGTTGGAGGGAGGAAGGTAAAATGCCTCCCTTATGGAGGGGCCTTCTCTGGTAGTGAGAAAATACTCACTCCCAACATTAGCACTTAATAAAGCCATGTCTTCAGTCTGTTTTCCAAAAGTTCTTGTATCAAGTCATACGTCTTTCTAGATATGTGGCCCAGATGGCCATTGGACATACCGGGGGTATGGTAAATTTGGGCTGGCGCGGAATCATGATTTATTCATCATCTTGTCGGTCTTCTGACTCCTTGGTGTTTTTTTAAATTACTTCAAAAGTGAATTTTATTGATAGGAGGTATTTTTCCAAAACGTATTCAGAGGAGCTCGGCTCTATATGTTCATTTCATTGTAGCACCCGGATGTCCGCCATGCTATGTGTTTTTGAATTTAGAATTTTGTCTTATGGGGTTTGAATCTGCAAATTTTGTGGTCAGTGGATCTAGAGTCAAGTATTTTAACAACAAGGCTTCTACTGTTTGAAAAATATCAAACCTGAAACCATTTTTTACGAGTATTGTTGAAAGTGTGAGTATCATGATGACACTACTTGAGAATTAGAATTCAACATGCCTCCAAAGTGTATTTGTCCTCTGGCGCCAAAGTAGCAAAGTAAATGTAATTTACCCTAAATCTTTACTACTATCACTACAATCATGGCACTTTGTGCTGTACTCTGTAGTTGGATGCTGAGGATATAGATCATTTTGTTTCCTGAAGTGTATTTTTTGCGTTGAGCCATGGATTTGTTTCCTTTGTCAAGCATCAAGCATACACATCCATTTTTAATGTTCTCAAAGATAGCTAGTAGCTTTTGGAAAACATCTTTTGATTCTTAGCCCTTGCTTTGATTGGTGTGAAACAGTCATTTAAGGGATTGCTGTCTGAAGGCCCTGCCTGAGTATAGAGCTCTGTTTTTTGGTAAAACTCACTTAAAACTCTCTAGTAGCTTTTGATAGCTGTTTCCAGATAGTGAAGCTTTTGCAGGCTTTCCTTCAGTTTCTATGACAAGAATGTGTTCACTCCCTGCTTTGCTCTGAAATTCCTTTCTGCAATTTAAACCTACGAGTTTTATGTTTGAAAATGCAGACCTGGTGTGTGTGTGTGTGTGTGATTTTTTTTTTTTACCCCCAAATATCAGTTGTAGCTTTTTGTGAGTATTCTAAGTGTTAGCTTTCTGTGTGATCAGGTGTCTACATAGTTGTTTTTTTTTTTAAACTCTTATTACTGATTATTTGAAATGTCCTACACAGAATTTGCAGATTGGAGTGTGGTGAGAAAATGCTGACGTTTATACACATACACTAGTTATAACTGTTACACTACATAACATTACATTACAAGTAGACGTGTCCATTTAACATGCGTTGTACTGACGTTTCTCTAACCTCAGCCCAAATTTGGAATGGCAAGAATTCTGGCTCAGTAACCAATGCCACTAATTATTCTGGTCTGCTTATGACCCTGTGGCTGTGCTGTAGTCAGTGGAACTGGTGTTTTTTAACCCCCCTGTTTTTTTCACCCCCTGTTCTCTTCTGTGCAATAGTGAATGCTCTCTTTTTAACTGTGTTCCACTCTAAACTGCATGTGGGGGTAACCATAGGCCCTTGCATTGCTCCCAGCAATACTAATATTGCTCCTAGAGTGATCAGGGTGCTGCCAGCTGGATTAGCAGAGCACTAACAGGACCCAGGGTTGAATCATGACACTTTCTTTGCTCATATTTCTTCATTTGATCCCGTGCAGAACACTAAAGCTGTGGGTAGTTCTCCAAAAGGCAGTGTGAATGGAGATGAAGCTGCCTCTCCTTTGGTAAGTACCACATTTCTGGCAGTGACTTACGGTTTAATTCTGTAATGCAAAGATAAAATGTTTGAATCTATGCTCTGAATTTGTGTCGTAATGTATTTTTCTCATGCCATATTACTACTGACCTCAGCCCAAGCAGTCTTTTTCATCAACACTTCTTCATATTCAGAGGGAGGAGCCACAGTCTCTTGCACAGAAGCTGCAGCAAAGAGTGTCCTCAGTGGAGTCTCTCTTCCGGGGCTCAGGCCGTGCTGAGGGTCTTTTCCGCTCTGGCTCCAAGGAAAGCCTGGTTCGCAGCCCATCCCGGGACTCCCTCACCCCACTGGGGGACACTGATCTAACCCCTGTGTATGACCCCTCATCGGACATTGAGAGTGAGGCAGAAGATTCACCTGGCAATGCAGAGGCTCTTTCTAAAGACCAACTTTTGCATCGCCTACACAGAGTGGAAAAGAGCCTGGCAAACTATAGAGGGAAATATTCTGAGGTACTAGAAAATGTGCAGACTACAAATTGGAAAAGAGTAGCAGACGCATGTGGTTGTTCTAATTTAAAATGTCAGCTAGCAGTTATCAGGGAAGTTGTGTTTTGCTCTGAGGTATGTAATGTTATTAACTTTATGTATAGGATTTGTCATTACCTATAAAGCTAACCCTGAAATAATAGTGCCTTAGACTTTTGTCCTTGGCTGCAAAATTAGGGGTGCATCAGTACTGTATTTTCTAAAGCACCATCATCACTCCTAGCACTCCCCTAGTGGCTGGGTGGATATGTTTAAAATAATAATAATAATACATTTTATTTATAGAGCGCTTTTAAAAACTGATAATTGTGCATTTTTACATATAGTTTCGTTCATTCATGCTTTATTCAAATGAATGCCGTTCTATAGAGGTTTTTTAGATAGAATGGAGTATTCTTTAGTTGTATGCTAGTGTTTTAATTAGCCCCGATTTTCTTTTTCCCCACATGCTTATGCTGCAACAATCTCAAAGTGTAATGAGATTAATAAAGTAACTCCTGTACCACTGTCAGGTTCTGCAAGGTCTTAACAATGTTTTTTTTTGTTTTTGTCCTGCAAGATTACATGGACATTCTTCTATAGAATATATAGTCTGTTTGCATTTCATCATAAAATTCCGTATTTACTATTCTAGTTTAGAGATCCTCAGGGCCTAGCGAATAGCTTATGACCATTATTAACTGTAAAATTCCTGCTTTACAAATTTCCTGAAATTTTTTACTCCTTGCTTTGTACAACCATAATATAATTCAAGCCCCCACCATGTAGTTGGTATAGTCTGAGCTCACCACCTATTCGCGCCAATATATCAATAATAGCCTGTTCCGTGTCCTGGTATTGGAACTATAGGAGCCGATTGTATTTCATTGCTTGTATTGGGAGCAGTACCAGTCTAGTATCTGTATTGTTGAGGGACAAACTCTCAATCATAAGTCACTTTAACTGTACTTCATGTTTATGCTAAAGACACCCAAATTAATCAGTTTTCCATGAATTATTTGCTTGTTTGGTTTAATGGTTACATAGCTCCTGTTCAGTTCTTCTTGTCTGATGTTTTTGTTGGGAAGTTAAACTGAAAAAATGTTTTTCATTCAGCAACCCAAAACTGTTTAATAAGAGCTTGGATGTCGTAATAAGACTGAAATGAACTTTGCTTTTCTCTCTCCCTTATTTCTTAGCTGGTCACAGCGTACAGGACGGTCCAGAGAGATAAAGAAAAAACACAGGTAATATTCTTATATGGACAGTGAACCAAATCAGACTTTAAATTTTCTGTGCAAACTAGATGAGTTTTTGTATTCTGGCACAGGAATACAAGAATGTGGCTTTTTAAATGTAATTTGACTGTTGATACACACACATCACAGTTTGACCATTAACATTAATGAAATCTTCTATTCTTCTATTCTCATAGGCTATTCTCAGCCAGAGTCAGGACAAAGCCCTACGAAGAATAGGAGAGCTGAGAGAGGTATGCTAACATAGACAACCCAGGACTGGTACTAAAACACCTAACGTAACAATATTGTGTAAATATGTAAATGCCATGTAACAGTAATTAGTGTAGTATATGATATTGAATCTTTAACAACTTATTTTTATTTACAAAAAAATTGTAACTGCATGTATCACAGCAAGAAACAGCCCTTATTCAGCATGAAACAGCCCTGATTTTTTTTTTCTCCTCTATACATCGCTAGACATGTAACAGCATTCTGAATTTCCAGTCATTCTTGTCCTTGTCTGTATCCGTTAGGAACTCCAGATGGATCAGCAAGCTAAGAAGCATTTGCAGGAGGAATTCGATGCTGTTCTAGAGGAAAAAGACCAGATGATCACTGTGTTGCAGACCCAAGTATGTGTTTATACCCGTGCATGTGAGTATTTGTTCTGATGTACAGTGCATGTTTTATGTGAGACTAATGCTTTGTCTCACAGGTGGCTTTTATGAAGAAACGGTTGCAGAGTGTCCCTGGGTCTTTGGTCTCAGAGAACGGAGAGGCCCAGGCTACTGATGGTGCGGAGATGACCTCTGATCTACAAAGTCTTGCTCAAGGAGATTGTACTGAACTGAACGAAGGTATATACACCTGTACCTCTTATACGCTGAAGCTGTGTCCGAAAAGTGCACTTGTTCACACGTTCACTGCATAGTGTTTGCTATATAGGGGGCTAACTAGTGAACAAGGGGGGGTGATGTTTAGTTAATTTCGGACACTCAGGATGTTACGTTTTTGCTAACTGTTGCAGAAACAGTGTGCCGGATCTCTGAAATGTATCTGTGTCACATAAACACACGTCTCATCTCTCTAGTTCAGACACAGCGGGCTGTGGTACGCGATCAAGGCCGATTTACTCTTCCTGACTTTTGCGCGATAAAAGTAGTGTGCAGGTTGTTTGAAATGTGCACTTGTTCACTATGTGGGGCACGGTACAAGAAACCCGCAGTGCATGATGGTATATGTGCATTCACTTAGTGTACAGTGTCTGGATGTTGTGCGGCGATTTCGTAAAGCACTAACTAGTGGGTGAAATTAACGGTTGAAATTTCAGACACCACTACAAAAAGGCTGACTCACTACATAGTGCCCTACATAGTGACTACCTGCACTTTTTGGACACAGCTTGATTTCCATCCCTGGTCCTTGACCATCACCCTGCTCCCAATACATGTATTCTGAAAATGTGCATTGGACTTTTAAAATGAGTTAAAAGCATTTAAAATTAATATTTTCAGGCAATTAGCAGTTCCTAAAGAAATCATGTCTACTTAATAAACACAAGTTTTTCTTTAATCCAGCTGGTGCTGTGCCTAAAATTGGTTGGGGCAGCTGGTAGCCTAGTGGTTAGGGCATTCGCCAGGTACCACTGAGGTACCCTGAGCAAGGTACCCATGCCGTGCTGTGTTCCTGGCTGCCCACTGCTTCACTTGGTGAATGGGTTTAAATGCAGAGGTTGAATTTCGTGCAGTGCACACTGTGTGCTGTGGTGTGTTTCACTTTCCCTTCACTTTCATTTATGTGCAGCAGGGGTCAGAGGTGAGCCAGGCAGCACTATGGAAACATTGCAGAAGCGAGTGCTGAGGCAGGAGACGCTGCTTAAGGGCTGCAAGGAGTTGATCCGCACCAGCAAAGAGCGCAACACTCAGCTCAGCAGTGAGAATGAGGCTTTACAGCAGCAGCTGCAGGAGAGACTGCAGGAGCTGGAGAAGATGAAGGTATGCATCTACTCACTGCGGAAAATCACTGTAAACTATTCAATGGAAAGCTCTTTCAGTGGCATAGACAAACAAACACAGTTGTGTAGACCTGTGAAAAAATAAGAAGACTAACTTGCTAGATACAGTTTTCATGTTATGTCCCATAATGTAATGATATTAGGCTCTTGACAGTAATGCAGTCATCCCTTTACCTGCCCAACCCTAAAATATGTGCACATCAACCAGAATACTGACTTCACATTAATACATCCAACAGTGCCCTACTGTTTCCTTTTACTGACGTTGGGAAAGTGAGTGAGTTAGCACCTCCACCTCTTCTGAGAGTGCGGTGTACCCGTGTTCAAGATCAGTGAGGAGGAAACGTGGCTACCTGGACCTGTCAGTTGACTTGGAGATACATTTTGAAGAGATGTTGCCATCAAACATCAGTCATTAATTTTCCTCAAAACAGTTCTGCAAGACACCATCAGATCGTCAAGACTAATTTTGAAGAGATAATGGTGTAATCACATATGTATACCCATGTCTTCCATGGAGAGAAGCGGTGGGTTGAACACTGACAATGCTTTTGTTTTTATGATCAGTGATGCGGCATAATCCACTCTATAAGTACTTAGAGTTAAACATATTATTATTATTATTAGAGTTTGAGCTGTGGTGGTTACATTCCACTTTATCTGCACTGCATTGCCAGAAGCTGCAGGGTGTTTGGGTGGCTTAGGGCTTTTAGAAGAATGAAATGAAAACAGGACTGTCTGTCTATCCCCTTGGGGGTGGGGTCAAGTAATTATATTGTGGCAATAATATAATTATTTGAAAATTGTGGTAGAAAGCAACCTATTGGTCAATAAAATTAGCAGAGTCAGAGGAACTGTGGTCGTGCCTCACCCCAGCCCCCCTGTGATTGCGCCTCTGAGTACATCCATACCAAGCCATTATGCAGCTTCACAGGATAATTGCTGTATTCCCTCTTTGTTTTCCC
>JBBPCW010000147.1:8245339-8258588 GCA_037974425.1 Phenacogrammus interruptus
GCGTGTGTGTGCGTGTGTGTGCGTGTGTGTGCGTGTGTGTGCGTGTGTGCGCGTGTGTGCGTGTGTGTGCGTGTGTGCGCGTGTGTGCGCGTGTGTGCGCCTGTGTGCGCCTGTGTGCGCCTGTGTGCGCCTGTGTGCGCCTGTGTGCGCCTGTGTGTGTGTAGCCATAAAAGGTACCTGAAAAAGTTAATTGACCTTAAAGAAACTGAATATTGATTATCCCCCCCCCCACACACACACACACTTTTTAGGAGCTCCATACCGCAGAGAAGACCAAGTTGATCACACAATTGCGTGATGCCAAGAACCTGATTGAGCAGCTGGAGCAGGACAAGGTGAGAGAAAACACTGGCCTTTTGGCTTGACAGAGGCTAAATATGCAGTGATTGACATAAATGGTAAGCAAGTATGCACGCACCGGATAAACAGTAAAATGCACGTCAGTCTTCAAGGTGCAAACGCGCTCTTAATTTGAGTAACTTCGTACTGGATTGCTAATTACCACCAGGTAAACCCTAAAAAGAAAAATTATGTTTTAAAAATTGTTAAAAGGGTAATGTGTTTTGGGACATATTTAGAATTTACTGACATGCATTTGGGCATATTTTTACCACATCACAAATTCCCCCACAAATTTCTAGAAAATAAAATAAAAGTGCTATAATGGTTTCAGCAACCATGGTCATTTTGGTGCGTACCAATTCATTCATGTAGGGGACTTATTAGAATACTAGAGCACCAAATTATGTCGACCCCTGCACATTTGGCTTCTCCTATAGGCTCCGTTGTGTGCGTTTGCCATACAGGTGTGTGTATGAGTTAGAATGAGAGAAGAGAAACTATATACAGTGGTACCTTGACTTACGAGTTTAATTTGTTCGGTGACTGAGCTTGTGACTCAAATCTTGTTTGTCAAATCAGTTTTCCCTATTGAAATGAATTGAAATGCCATTTATCCGTTCCAAACCTCCAAAAAACCACACAGCACTTCCATCTGCAGGTGGTTTTGTTACAAACCTGTCCACTGTGGTCTGTTTCCTCCTCTCTTTCAGAATGGTTCTGAAATTAGTTAGGCAAGTGTCATTGAGTAGCGCTGGTGCACGCCCAGTTACAACTTGTTTCTTTTGAATAAAGTCTGAAAGTTTCTCCCACATTCCCATCATTTCCTTTCTCATCGTCTATTTCCTGCAAAACCTCCATGTGCTGCTGCATCTGTAGCTCCGTTAACTCCTCCTTTGTCAGTTCCTCCGAGTGCTCCTCGATGAGCTTGTTGATGTCACCTTCATCCATGTCCAGGCCCATGGACTTACCAACGAATACAATCTCCTCCATAACCTTCGTCTTTTGATATATTTTTTTTTCTTTAATTCAAGGCACATCATCCGTGTAATCTTCTCAGCACTGTCCTTCACATCCACTTTCTTTGGACACATGGTAGTAAAAATACATTTGGGCAAAATAACTGCAAATGCTAATAAAACACTGATGCTTCTGCTGCGAGTTAACCGGGATGCTGGGCGGATTTTGCGGCGTTCACTGCGCCAGCAAGTGGTGGGGTTTCTGAACCTAGGTCTAGGTAAAGACCCAGACCTCAGCTTCAGAAAACAGGCTGCTAATTGTAAATTCTCAGGAATGCAATTTTCTTGTTGATATAAGTTATTGGTCTAACACTTGCTGGCCAGTGTCCTCTGCCTTCGTATGTAAATGTAACAAGATTCAAGGAGTTTTACATTTTCTTTTGACCCATCATAAAAAGGTTGACATTTCGTTCCAAACAGTACAAAAACAACGGTTTTCGGATCACTTTTATTTATTCAAGCCACTTACTTATACTTGCTCCTTGCTAATCTTGTTTAATAGGGAATGGTTATTGCGGAGACAAAGCGGCAGATGCATGAGACTTTGGAGATGAAAGAGGACGAGATTGCTGATCTGCGCTCCCGGGTCCAGAAGACTGTGGCCCAGAAAGAGGAGCTTCAGGAGCAGAAAGAGAAAGCTGAGAAAGCCGGTAAGTAAACACTCCATGTTGGGAGTGTGCTGTGTAATTACTCCTTGTACACGTTTATCATAAAGTCTTGTGTAATCTCAATCTCTACCTAGCATTTGAGGAGCTGGAACGAGCCTTGGGTGTGGCCCAGCGAGCAGAGGAGGCGCGGCGGCAGCTGCAGGCTCACGTTGAGGAACAGATAAAGCAAGTGGAGCAGGCAAGTGAAGAGGAGAGGAAGAATCTGCAACAAGAGCTCAGCAGAGTGAAGCAAGAAGTGGTAACCATTATGAAGGTTAGTTCAACATACTAACCATATGTTCAGTACTCTTAAGTTTTCCAAATCTCGTTGAATTTTAGCTCAGTTTTCAGTGTGAACACACTACGCCCTAAAATCATTTATCATAATCTAACTGCAGTAAATTGCTTGCAACAGGATAGTTTTTATGGTAAGGACTTAGGACCACTGCATAAACCTTATGTGAATCACTAGATACAAAGGAGCTATGAAAAACAACTACAAGCAACACTACGATCATGATGATGAGCCTTTACTTGTCACTTACACTGTGATTAAACTGTCTTACCACAAGTGTGATTCATTAATTCAAAAGTTTCTGCATATATCAGTCAATGAATAAGTTCACTTTCATTCTGAACCTTTAATACATTTAAACAGGTGGGTTAACTGGCTCATCTTAACTGTAATTCAAATAAGGTGACACTTTTTCTTTATTCAATCGCTGGCCAGTTCCTTGAAAATGTAATGTAGAACACCAGAATTAACTGTGTACACGAAAACACAGATCACCTTTATAATAGACCTAGTATTAGATTTTCTTCCAGCATTTATTAACAGATAATGCTAATAAAGTTAATAGGGATTGAACAGTGATATTTTGTCTTGTATCACCTTTTCAGAAATCAACAGAAGACAGGATATCAGAAATGGAACAGCTGCATTCAGAGGCTTTAGCTAACAAAGACAAGGAAATGAGTGCTGAAATAAAACATGCAGTGGTATGTTCTGTTCTGTTTCTGCTTCATTAAAGGGGACATATTATCAAAACTCAAATTATAAAAGGTCTATGGGCTACAAAACATGTTCATGAAGTTCTTTGCACAAAATCACTCTCACATAAAGTGATTCACCAGCTTTATTCTTCACAGGTCCCTTTCAAAACGAGCCGTTTCAGGGCTCTGTCCTTTCATGCATATATGCTGTTGCTGGCAACACACCACCCACCCCATGCTCCACCCACCCCTTACGCTGCTCGTTTGTCACATGCGAAATGAAAAGAAAGTTAGTTCAAACTGTGATAGAAACACAAAAGTCATTATTTGAAAGTTCTTCCATCTCTCTCATCTGCTGACTCGTCCCGGACAGCAGGTCCAGATCCTCCATGACTCTGAAGATAGCTCCTTATTCACAAATTTTCTGATTGTTGCTGGGACACGGACATGGAAAGCCACAGTTCTTCGGTTTTCTGTGTCTGGAAGAAAGTGCAGGATTTGTGCTGATCTTTACAGCAACAACACAACACTTAATGAGTGACTTGCCTCGGCATGTAGACACAGCGCTCGGCTTCTCTGTGCTCTAACACCAGCAGACAACATGGAGGATCTTCAGCTAATCTGGTGTTGGGGTGCAGCGGAGTGCTCTGTACCTTATACGTTCACTGGAACAAAACGCGCATTTTACGCCGTGATCAGTGTATTTTCAGCAGTTTCTTTGCCTTAACCGATAGTGAAGGTTGTTTTATTGTGTTTTGAGCGAATATTGGACAGCTGGGCGGAGCCAGTTTTTGCCACTGCATTGGTCAGGCACTGCTGAATTCAGGGTACATAAAGCACAAGCATATTTACAATCCAGTATTTCATCCTGTGTTGCTGTTTGAACGTAAGTTTATAGATTTTTTTTCTGAGTCATCGCTTTGAAATGAGTCCAACCGCAAACTAAAATAATTATTTTTGAGCTTTTAAATTTGGGGGCTGCAAAGACCCAAGATGCCCACTGAAAGGTCTGACAAGCAACAGGCTAATAGGTGGGATCTCGACAGATGACAGGCGGTTTTATGCAAATTCTATGCAAAGTGGGATGTCACACTAGCCCAGCCGTCCAAAAGGGACCAAAACTGTGAAAAATAAAGCTGGTGAATCTCTGTGAGAGTGATTTTGAGTTAAAAATTTCATGAACATGTTTTGCATAATAGGTCCCCTTTCATTAATTACAACAACCGTACGTCGATACTACGTTAACTGAACATGAAACTGTGAATATGGGACAATTTTATTACATTAACATGATGTTCACTGTTAAGGAACATTGTCGAGAAGAGCTGTTAAACGCAGCTCAGGAGAAAGAGCAGCAGGCTTCTCTGGCTCTGGAGGAAGCAGAACTGCAGAAAGCAGCCCTGCAGGCAGAGAACGAGGCCAAAATCAAAGATCTCCTACTAGAGCTGGAGAGTGCAAGAACTGTGAGTTTATTTATTCCCTTCCTAACAAGTCTTATCTGAGGACGCCATGTTGCGGTATCCTTTCATCACCAAATGACCCTGCCCAGACAAAATACAAATTCAATCACACACTTTTAATAACACTTCTATAATTATTTTTATCACATCCACATTAGAGCTCAGTAGTTTTTTCCTTTTGTTTTAGAAAATTCTTCAGCTGGAGAGTAAGTGCATACAAGAGGATGCTACCAATTCAGATCAGCTCTCGGCAGAATTTGAAAAAACGAGGAAGGGAGATGAAACAGAGATAGAGGAGAAGCAGGAGCAAGGAAGATTGGAAGAAGAACAGATAAAGGTTTTGAAGCAGCAGCATTCCAGTGCTGTTAAAGAACTGACTCAGGAACACGAAGCCATGTTGAAAGACAAAGAAGCAGAGTTCTGTGCTCGTTTCGAAGATATGAACCAAAAGACACTGCAGAAACTGGATGTCAAGCAGGCTGAACTGGACGCCCTGTCATCTGAACTGAGTGAATTACAGAAGAGTAAACAAGAGCTAGAGGAGAAGCTCACAGCCATTGAAGCTGGTAACAGTGCAGCTATGCAGGAGTTTGTAAGAGTGAAGGAGGAACATCAGGCTGAGGTTAAAGGCATAAATCAGCAACATGAACAATCACTTCATAAAATACAGAGCACTCTGGAAGAAGAGGTTAATCAGCTGAAGTTAGTGATGGAAGAGAAAAATAAAGAACTTGAAGAACGTCTTCTCAGGGAAAACAATCTGGAGCTAGATTTGAAAAAGGCTCAGCAGCATGTTGAGGCACAGTTAATAGAAATGGAAAATTTGAGGCATATGGCACAAAGTGAAAAGATGGCAGTTGTTCAAGCCAGCGCCCCCCTTAATTCTCTAAAAGAGGAACTGAAACAGTCCAAGGATCTCATGGAAGAGCTACAGAAGCTTCTTGAAGAAAGCAATAATGACTGTCAGCAGAAAGCAGATATTGTCCAACAGAAGACCACTGAAAATGAGGAACTACAACAGAGGGTACAGAAAGCCATCAGTGACCTGTCTGAAAAAGAAAAGTTGCATAGGGAAACGTACCAAGAGATGGAGAAGGAGCAGAATAATTTAAAGAAATTACTAGACGTAGAAAGAAGTTCGTATGAGAAAAGAGTGGAAAGCCTAAAAAACGAAATAGACAGCAAATTGAAATGCCAGGAGACTAAGATGGAAAGGGTCAAACAGGTAAATAAAGAAATGCTGGAGAAATTTAAGAAAAAGCTTAATGAACATGAAGAAAAGGCCAAAGCGGAGCTGGTCAAGAAGGACAAAGAACTTCGGAAGAAAGATCAACAGCTTGAGACGGCCCAGGCAAGCTCAGAAGGCCTTAACATTGCTTTATCTGATTTGGAGGCAAATTATAAAGAGCAGATAGAGAAGCTTACAGAAGCCCATACACATGAGCAAGAGGACCTTGTAGGACTCTGGCAAGAAAAACTAAGGCAGCAGAATGAAGAGATGCAGGAGAAGCATGCTTTTGTTTTGCAAGAGAAAGTGAACAAATTGGATGAAATCTCTCAACAGCTTTTAGGCAGCAGGGAGGAGAAGGAGCAAGTGGAACTGGTGTTAAAAAACCTTAGGGAAGAACTTGCAATGAGAGAAACCACTGTAATGAAACTTCAAGCAGAACTCAGGGAAGCTGCAGTCAAGCTGGAAAATCTGTCTGAAGGAGAGGAAATCCTCAAAAAGCAGATAGAGACTCTAGAGAAAAATCTAAACCAGGCTTTGACTGAAAAGAACCACTTTCAGGATCAACTCAGAAAGGCTGAAGAGACCAGTAAAGAAAGATTACAAGCCTTGTCTGAAGAGCTAGAAGACACACGTATCAAACTCAAGGTGCTTAAAGATTCCACATGTAAGGAAGATGAGGACCTGCAGAGGATCATTGAAGTGAAAGCTAGTGAACTTCAAACAAAGGAGAACGATTTTCAGTCACAAATCTTTGCAATAAGTAAGAAGCTGGAGCTGCACTGTGAAGGTGCAAAGGCAATATTAAATGGTTATTCAGATGATTTGTGCAATAAAGTGGAGGCCAAATTCAGTGAGCTACAAAGTAAGGTTATACATAATCAAACTAAAGTGTCTCAACTTAGAAATATCGTTTTAGCTAAGAATGACAAAATCTGTACTTTAGAGAGAGAACTTCAGCAAGCCATTGAGGAGCGCAAAAACATTACGAGCTCCCTTGACCAGATGACTCTTGAGCTAAACGTCAGTTCAGAAAGCCTGAAAGCCTTAACAGAAGAGAATCGGTCTTTGCATAAAGATGTTAACAATTATTCCCAAGTACTTTCTGAGAAAGTCTTTTGTATAGAGAAACTTGACGAAGAAAACAAAAACATATCAGAAAAACTGAAAGCAAATATTTTGCATATCAGTAATTTGGAGGCTACTGTGGAGGACCTGAAGACCCAGTTTGCAAGTAGCATCACTGAAAAGGACGAAGCCATATCTCTGCTGAATCAGCAGCATAACGATGAGAAGGAAAGTCTCAAATGCCATATTGAGGCGACTGAAAAAGAAAAGAGTTTGGCTCTAGAACAGGTGGACACACTCAGGAATAAGATGTCTGAGCTAAAAAGGAAAGCAGAGTCCAAGTTCATACAGAACCACAACAATCTCAAATCTCTCCAGGCTAAGATAGAGGACCTGGAGAGACAGATAGCAGAAAAAGATGCGCACCTTCAAAGGCTCACCGCCAGCCTTGACAATCATTCCATCAGTAAGTCAGAGATGGACCAAGTGCTGAGTGAGAAGGAGCAGAGGGTAAGTGCCTTGACCATAGAGTTGGAAAACTGCACAAGGAGAATCAGTGAGCTAGAGAACCATCTCGAACTGCAGACAAAAGAACGAGACCAACTAGCCGCTGAATTACAGCAGCAAAATAGTATGAGGGACAGAGAGAAGACAGAGCTGACCCAACAACTCCAGCAAGCCCAGCAACAAAACAGTAATCTTGAACAGGAAACTGAAGGAAAGCTTCAGTCTTTAGAGAGAGAGATCCAAAATGCCAGGAAGCAACTGGATATTCAACAGATGGACTTTCAGAAGGAAAATGCTGATCTTTTGAAGGCAAAAATCGAGGCTTTGAAGGCAGCTGAGGAGAATGCACTCAAAGTAGCGGAACTGAAGAAAAAAGCTGAGCAAAAAATTGGCATGATTCGTAAACAACTGACCTCACAGATTGAGGAGAGGGAACAGGTCATCAAGGATATTCAAGCACAGCTGGAAGACGTCAAGGAGAAGCAAAATGAAAGGGAAAAGCAGATGATGAATTTAAGGGAGAATGAGAAGGTAATGGAGGAGGCCATGAGTAACCTGAGGAATGAGCACACAAAGCATCTGGAGCAAGTGCGTGATGCGGAATTACAGCGAGAGATTTCTTTGCGAACTTTGAAGGACATGTATGAGGAGAAATTGGTAGGCCTTCATAAAGAGGTGGCCTCCAAAGATGAGTTGGCTGCAGCAGTTAGAGAAAGAGAGGAAGTGGCCCTTTCAAGGGTTAAGGAGCTAGAGACCAGACTTAAGGAATCTGAAGAACAGCTTACTGTCCAACAAGTTGAGATCAGCAAGCTTGAAGCAGAGCTCTTGGAACAGACTGCATTGGTTCAGGAGCTTCAGAAGATGTGTTTGACTCTCCAGGACCAGGTTAAGGAAAAAGAGACTAGTACTGTACAAAGGGAAGAATGTTCTAGAGAGCAGACTAACAATTTCTTAAAAATGGAGCCTGAGGGATGTGTTGTGATGGAGGAAAAGGACACCAACTGGAAGAGTGACAAGGAGGCCTTGGTGGAAGAATATGAGATGAAGATTCGTGAACTCAGTAGGAGACTAGAAGAAAAAGAGGACCAGCTTGAAGTCCAAAAGAGCTTTCAAAAGCAACTCGTAGAGACAGATGGTGACTGTCAGTCGGATGCATCGAAGGGTTCTGAGGATGATCTACAGAGAAAACTGATGGATGCCGAGAACGAGAAGCAGAAATTTAAAAAAGATTATGCACGGCTACAGAAAGATCTTCGCTCACTGAGGAAAGAACATGACAATGAGTTGGAATACCTGAGGAAAGAAATGGCAGACGACAGCGAAAAGAAACTGAAGTAAGTTCCCTTTTTATTCTGTTATTGTTTTGAAAAACAATGCTTTACTCAATTATTAAAGCATATCTTCTACAAAATAACCACTGATTGAAACTGCTGACTATATATTGACAGGCTTGAAATTGAAGATATGGAAATGAAACACAACTCTGCTATTAAGCAGTTAATGAGGGAGTTCAACACCCAAATGGCTCTGAAAGAGAAAGAGCTTGAGGCTTCAGTAAAGGAGACTATTGGTAAGGGCAGCATTTGGAACTTTTTTTCGGATCCAGAATTCCCAGACCTTCATTTATCCAGCTTAAATTAACGGTATTAATTCATACATTAGGATTGAGATCTGTTTGACCTTAAATGTATCCTCTCTTTACCTCCATACAGAAAAAGCCCAAACAGTAGAAGCACAACTAATGGAAAGCCATAGAGAGGAGGCAAGTCAACTCCAAAAGATTATTGCTCAAAAAGACGATGATCTCAACAGGACTGTCCAACGTTATGAGCAAGTCATTCAGGTGGTGTGCAGTATATTTCTACAGTAGGACAAATGTATTTTTATCATTCAATTCAATGATGGTCACATACTAAGAGTTTATGGAAGCAGTCTTTAGCCAGACTAAAATATATTGTGCCCATTATCAAGATGCTGCTAAATTCAGTGGATTCTTAAAAGACATTTTCTTGTAGCATTGCTTTTCAGTTCATAATTGCATCATCAGGAAACCATTATCCCATGCAGCTACCTCCTGTTGCTCCCCACAGAGCCATGTTTTATGATTCATACCTGCAGGACTATAATGTCCACATTTAACGTTCTGATAGACAAAAGTATTTGTCGGTGTAGTTTGCCAAATTGTTTATTTGTTGTCAGTTTTCTCAAGCATAATGTAAAACAAGTTTCTGTATTTAAAGACAATTTCTAATGGAACTGGGCATTGAAATTGCAGAATCGTGAAGAAGAGATGGGTACTCGTGTGTGGGAGGTACAGAAAGAGCTGGAGGACTTGCAGCAGAGGAGTCTCAGCGGTCCTCAGGTATGTGGTAGAGGTTCCCACGACCACTACCAGATGCAGCCTTTTACCTCCTCATAAAATGTACAGTTGAGTTCTATCACCTAAGGACAACTCCGTAAGAAGTATTCTGACAAAATATAGCAGAATTCTTACTTAAACAAAAGGCTGCTTTCCAAAACGTGCTGTGGTTCTCTCTGTTGAAACGTTGATAGGAGACAAGATGTAAAATTCCTGTCTTCAGTTAACTCCCCAGAGAGCACCCAAGACTGGCAGATTTATGTTGCTTGTGAATCTGGGGTCAATACATTTTGAAGTCAGAAAGCAAGGGATGGAAGATCTCTTCCCATATGTGTTGGTGCAGTTTCAGTTTTTTTTCACTCTTACTAACGCGGGAATAAAGCAGTGAGGCTCTGGTTCCCATACCACATTCTTCTAGGTTGATGTCATCTCTTTGTTACACATGCACATACACAGTCAAGATAGGTCTGTTTCCTGACTACTCTGTAGTCGTCATGTAGATTCACTCACATTTGGAGTGTAAATATATCAGCAGCACCTTGTTTAATTTCAATTCATTTCAATTATATTAGTGTAATACACATTCACACTATTCTACTTAAACCTTAAGAAAACTTTATAATAACTAATATTATAATTATTTATAGCTGAATTTGGTGTCTCTTTTCCTACAATTATTGAAAGATGGGCACAGTTTCAACACCAAAACATCTGTAAATATCAAATTCCGTGCACGTGTACACGGCTTATTGATCAGTTGATCAGGGGTCGAGTATCAATTGCTTGAAAAAGTTTGTGCTTAAGTTGCCTCTGTAATGGTCGAGGATGGTAATTTAAAATGTGTTTTGGAGAGAGATTCTCATGGCAAAGGCAAGGAGGCCTAAAAGTGAACAAAAGTGCAGAAAAATGTGGAGAAAACAACACAGAGCAAAACACACAGCAGACTCATAAAATGGACTTAGACACTAAAACTAAGGTCTCTTATGGTGTGGTTTGATTTTAAAAAATCAGCCCGTTAGAATAGCTACAAGCGCCTTCATCCGTTCTTAACCATAAATGGCTTGGTAAGAGCCCTAAAGCTTAGCAAAGACGCTTTGAGAGAAACCAAGATTCAAAAGGGAAACCCCTCCTCCTCTGATCGACACAGAGAGTGTAACAATAGAAGGCTTTTGTGTACAGACTTAATCACTACAGTACGGATTGGCCATCTATGGCTAACAGAGTAGTTACAGTCAGTAGGGGTAGTTTATGTTTGAGTCTAAGTTAGAAGTTATTTGAGTGTCTCTGAGCCACAGTAACAGGAACAACAGTCTCCACCAGAGAGATAGTTGTTTAAGAAGTTGATTAGATGAATCATGAAGTATTTCTTATTTGTAATTTGTTCAGTATAACACCTCACTTTTACGCAGAACAGCAGTCGCGGATTCAGATTATTTTCTGAGAACCGAACTGTATTACTACCATCAGTCCAGCGGTGGCAGTAATACACTGAACAGTTGTCAACAACCATAAAAGAAGAAGGTGCTGCAGCATGTAGCATGACTGCTCCGTGTCTTGTCCTCATATTTTAGTGTTTTAAATCAACAGTTATCAACAGTTATCTCAGTTTATTTTGTATTAGTAAAGTTGACTTACTTGTCCGAGGTTAGTAGCCGAGCTGAGAGTTGGTACTGATCCAGACTTAATTTTTAGCCATTCAGCAAGTCCAGCTCTGTATTGTGTCATGCGTTTCCAAAGAAAATAACATTAACCTACTGGTTCTTCAGAGGCTTGCATGAAGGAACTAAAAAAATACATTTGTTCTCATTTGTACATCTATGTAGGGTTTACACTATAAAATTTGGAATTTTAAGCATTTTTTTAAAAACAAAAACACAACGCGTTTTTTCAATATACGCAGGTTCTCTTGGAACATAACCCCCGCGAATAGCGGGGGATTACTGAACTTAAATGTTATAGCATTGTTACATCATGCCAAAGTTTTATAAGCTTTTCCCTCTTGTTTTTCAGGGTCTTGAGGAACTTCAGGTCAGTTTGTTTTTCTTTTATTCTTAGTTTTTAGGACCCTACTTTAAAATTGGATTTCTTTTGTTTGGCGCTTGAAACAGTTTAGGAAAAGCAATCACTAGTCAGTCTGTGAGTTCTTTGCTGTGTGAATCAAGGAAGTCCATATAAAAGTGCTGCTGTCAGTTTAAACAGTTCTGTCTCTGCTTCTCTTGTCTCAACCATCTCATCATACCATGCTCAGGTCCATCTTGCTGAGAAAACCACCTTGCTGAGTGAAGCCAGACTGAAGGAGCAGGAGTACCAAGATAAGGTGAGCATAACGGTCCCAGCATATTTTCTATCCACTATGTGTTTCCCAGATTTCCTTCACCCTCCTGGTTGTGTATGACCAAATCCATCTTGAGCAGGCAGTGGGATTTCGTGCTGTGATATGCCCTCATCCACATTGAAGGATTACCCTTAAATTTGCCTTAAATCTAAATGTTAAATATGAAAAATATATCTTGCACTCTAAATGTAAAACTCCACACTTAGATAGGGCTCGGTGACCCCTTTCCAACGACCCCTTGAAAACCGTTATTAGCTGAAAACCAGCTAATAACGGTTAGCTGTAGCGCCCGTTTAGTGTGCATCGTACCGCACTGCGTTTTCTGGCCTCACAGCACCTGAGTCCAAGTCAAGTCTCGAGTTGCTGAGGGAAGTCAAAAGTCAAGTCACAAGTCTGTTTGTGCAACTTAAGTGCGACTCGAGTCCCCATCTCTGGTTGCAAGTCAAGCACAGTAGTAGTGCTTTTATGTAAAACATGTTAAATTGTTATTCCTACTGTGTGATGCAGTCATTACTTAATAAAGTTAATTGTTTACCTTAATTAATAACTACTTAACAGACAGTTATGTTTCTTTTTTCCAGATTCATACCCTAGAAGACAAGATACGAAGTGTTTTTAAAAGCTCAGTGGTAACCCACCTAGGAAGTACATATAGAGGTGAGTAACCCTGCCTGTTTTGTAGGGGTTTATTATTTGACTGACATGTAGTTTTTGTTCTCATCAGTATGCCATCCATTACTAAGAGGTGCTTCATGAACCCAACTTAGCAAAACTGTGGAATCAGTGCCTGCAGTCTAGCAGGGAGTAGTGTACTCCAATACTTTACGATCAATCAGCCATCTCCGTTACACACATGCACTCTTGAAGCTCAAAAACATGGAGAATTGGTGCCATACATTTTGGAGGTGGAGTGCAAGACTGGTCATGGCCTGAAAATTAACCTATTCATGGACCTCTCCTGCTGGTGTAATAAAGAGTATTGACTGTCAGAGTGGGAGGGGTGCAAGGGGTTCAAAACCTCATCTCTGGATTTAATGCTTTTCACAGGCTCTCCAGTTCCCACACAAAATCTAGATTGTTTAAAACCATGGTCGCATATATAGCAAACCTTACTCGCCTGTTTTATCCAGTTTAAAAAAAAAAAAAAAAGTTAAAAAAGTTAAAGTAAAAAAAAAAAAAGTTTTAAAAAGTCAAAAGTTTTAGAACACCCCATGTTTTGTTTGTTTGTATTGAAATTCAAGTGGTTCAGTGTCTCAATGTTCATTCGGCAGAAATTTCTTCCCAACTCTGCAGC
>JBBPCW010000147.1:8280750-8299634 GCA_037974425.1 Phenacogrammus interruptus
TGTGTGTGTGTGTGTGTGTGTGTGTGTGTGTGTGTGTGTGTGTGTGTGTGTGTGTGTGTGTGTGTGTGTGTGGTAATGTGCAAAAGTCAAAGACCATCCATTTATTTATTTAATATCCAGTCAAAACTACAATTAGATTATTTAAATTATTAAATTATTTACATTATTCCGATCCATCTAATATAGTCAGAAATGTCTTCTTTAGCCAGTTTAGATGCACACGAGAAAGAAAATGCAAAGCAACATTGAATTATGTAGTGGCTTGTGTCAGTTGTCAGTGTTTTTTTTAATGGCAATATACAGTCAGTGACACAGATGTAAACACAGCTGTAATTTGTTGGTTTTAAGGGGGTTCAAACTTGAAACAGACAAATTAAATACCAATAAATTTGATACAGTTATTGTTATTTGTGTTTCCTGCTCAGTAATGAATACCTTGTGCTTAATTGTCTTTTTAAATAAACAAAAAAGTGGTCTCTGACTTTTGCGCAGTGCTGTACTTTATAGCAAAGGAAGTTTTTTTGGTTTTGGATTTTGTTCCCATCATTTGTGACATAAAATGCAGTTAAATATGCACCTTTTTATCATCTGTGAAGACTAGATATTACTGTAGGCAAGATATTTTTCCGTGTAAAAACATATTAATGATTTATTGAGTGTCTAATGCGTTCAGAATTTGTTTCACTAGTACTGCTTGGAATGCCTGCAAAGTTTACCAGGCTTATAGTAAATGAAGGGGGATCCCTATGTTTATGTAACTTTCATTCTGAATAGAGTAATCTAACACCACCTTTGCATAATGTTTCCTTAACCAATCGCATGGCCTTATTGGAGTATAATGCTAGAGTTCAGCTTGTCTATAGAGTTACACTGGGTAGCCTTTGTCCCAGCTGGCTCCATATGGTATCAGTTAAGGATTGGGCAGCTTGTACAGAAGGATCTAATAAGACAGCTGAGGAGTATTGGCCCCACTGCTTGGGCTGAGTATTCTCTACTTATCCCATAGTGCATCATTTCATGGAATGGTACATTTCCATGTACAATTAAAACATAGGGCTTTTACTTGGTTTGCAAGTTTTATGCTTTGTCATTTCAACAGTAGTCTTCAAATCTTAGCATTTGGACATTTGTAAATGGTGGACATTCCCCTTTCAACCACATACAGAATGACTTATTTGCCTTATTTGTGAGTATAAACTAGATAAATTAAACTTATAAACACATTTGGTGTAACACAATAAGCGACCATTACACAGAAATATATACTAATCAGCCACAACACTACTGACGGGCAGATGGATAACATTGATTATATTATTACTGTGTTACCCGTCAAAAGTTGTCGAGAGGTGCCTTGTGAAAGAGGCTACTAAACTGTTGAGGGCAGCTGTAAAAACGTCCTGTTGGGAGCAGTGCTGTAGGTGGTGTGAAAGTAAAACAATGAGAGATGATAGGACACATCCTCACACAGGCATTTTCTAGTTGGAGAGGATAAGGTGAACAGCAGCATGGTGGGGCCTCACTGGGGTCACCATTCTGAGGTGGAGGTTAAACAATGAATCACTTTACTTGAGGAAATCTGTTTGGGAGGAGCTCCTGAACTCATAGAGAGATGAACCTTCCTTTAGTTTTGTACATCGCCCAACAGTTCAAGACTAATTTACTTACAACAGAGAGTACTATCTTATCAAATCAAATGTGATTGCAAAGACACATTAAAGCCTTTTTAGAGCTTTGTCGCTTATGAAGAATAAGAAAGACAACAAGAATGTTTCCAAAATAATCTGAAAACTGATAGTTTCCAGTTTTTCAACTGCTATACTACTGTACCAAAGCTAACAGTTTGCCACAAAATGTAGTTTCAGAAAGGGGTAGATCTGTATACAGCTGTTCATAAGGCACTCTTGCATTTCTCCTATAGGTGTCTGAAAGTCGAGGAAACTGTACATGGCACAGAAACCCCACACCATGCACCATTCCTCAGGACAGGGAGAGCATTTTTCATACCATCTTTGCTTTCTTCACCAAGTCTGGCAGGAAGGTCTTGGTAAGTAATAAAGCTGGATGTCATTTAAAAACAAATCTATTTTACATAGGAATCTTTACACACGCATGTTTTTTTGTTACACCATTTGATGGTGCCATATACAACAAATTGTTGAGCCTTGTTGCTGTTAGAACGGCCCGTTGCATTCATTGCCATGTGTGTATGTAATTTGATGTTGATAATATTTCTTGACAGGACTGTGACCGACCAGGGAGAGCCTGTTTAACTATCTCCTGTAGCCTGGGCTCTCAAGCTAAAGAAGAAGCTACAAGTATAGATGTGCAAATGCTACTGAACACTGAAATACTGACGAGAGTAAGGTCATTTTGTTGTAAATGGTAATACCTATAATCATGAAAATAATTATCAATGTGCTCACAACCTACCTATTTTTGCCACAATGCACCCTTTTTAGCAAGATGTTTTTTGTTGTTGTTCTTGTTGTTTTTTTATGTTTTTTGTTGTTTTTTTTATCTGCTGACACTGTAGATGCTTAATGCCTTGAAAATAGGTCTAATTAAATATCTATAAATTTTTTCATTAATCTATTAATCTACTAAACCTAACGCAAAACATAACCCTAAGCCTGCTTAAAAAGGGACAAGAAATCACAGTGATGTAGGTCATTGTCTTCTGAAAGGGCTGTGTTATGTTCAGGATCATTTTAACAATCAAAGTAGTTAAAATGACATTATTTTGAATGGGCTAGTCTCAGATAAATTGTGGGTCCGCTGTGACACGCCAAGTCATGTGACATGGTGACAGTAAAACTTGAGTGATCGAAACTCAAGTAAACAATGTGATGGCTTCAAAGAAAAAAAAAACAAGAAAGAAACCGTAGCAGAATAAAAAATAAAATAATGAGAATTTCACCTTTGCAGATCAGCTTAAGAAAGTTTTTATAAAACATAGCTGTAATGATATGTGAGAATGCGTCTTAAGTTTCTCCTGTGTTCCAAATATGCTCTGTGCAGGACAGTTCCTCGGTTATCCAGTTTGTGACACGAGGACATGTCCAAGTGAACCACCTAGCTATGGAGGTGTCCACTGGCCTATCAGAGGACATATCTGTGAGTATCAGGCGATCATCAACTTGCTTTCAAACATGTATATAAAAATACAAAGATGTGTTCTCAAGCTAAACTGGAGCATAGTTCATTCGGTTATGGCTGGCTCACTTAGTAAATTGCAGGAAAAAGCTGATATAAATTTGAGTCATGACCTAACACCCTGGCAACCTCCCGAGCTCTGAGGGAAATTAAATAATCAATGACTGGAGCAGCTGAGAGTGCGGGGGATGACACTTGGACAGTAATTCATGTATGGCTTCTTTCTTTTCTGTTCTCAAAAATATTAAACCTAGACCTCCTTTTGTTGGTGACAGGCAGTACCAGTAGACCATGAGAGACACTAATGGTGATGGTGTTTGTAGGAAGGGGCCTCTTGTAGCACAGCTCTTAGCTTATTGGGTTGTGAACTTCATCTTGGCTAGTTGACCCCCACTCTCCAATGGACCAGAGCTAATTCAGGATGGGGCTTTAAAACATGCCTGTGACCTCCCAAATTTCCTAGCACTTTGTAAATGTTGATATTAAGCAGCCATGGTAGGCATTCATGTCTAGCAGATAGATTTATAAATCATAAAGATCATGCAATAAAAAAATATTTTTGCAAGCGGTGAGATATAAACCATGCCACATCTTTAAGCATTAAGTCGCAGGTTCTGCAAGATCATTTGCATGAAAGTTTTGCACTATACACATTTTGTGCATTGTTATTATGAGGCACTTACATGTTATGTGAAGGTATGTTCAGGAGGCCGAATGGAGATTTATGTGAGTTGTCTTCTTGGTTCAGACTTTTTGGCTTTTAAAGTCATATATTATTTGTGGTGCTTTGCTGCAGATTGCTGAGTTTAAATTCTCCTACACTTTTAGGTCAGCTATCCTTTAATACCATGTACCTTATCTTCTGTCTCAAAACGAAAGCGTGAGAGAAAAACTGTTAGTGCGCCTGTGCTTTATAGTTTTTGGTAAATTTCCATCTCTCGGTATCCATGGGTGTTTGGTAATCATTTAAACCAATAATATACAACATTTATACTAAACTACTGTGCTGAATAGTTGATACTCTTATAAATTCACTACTTTTAGAGTTTATTTTGTCTTTTTTCTGTTGCTGTGAATACATTTCCTGTGTCTGATAATTTAGTGTTGTTTCTAAGCAAAGAGATTCAGCTGGTGATAAGTCTTTATTGGTTATAGGTATATCTAACAACAGATTTGTTAATAATTTGACGTGAAATTAATCTCAATTCTTCATAATTTCAAAAAAAAAAAATTCATGTATGTGAAATACATGAAACAATCCCCCAGGATGTAAAAGTGAGATTACATACCATCTGTGACAAAGTCTAGATATCAGATTCTTGGCCTTTTCAGTATGTTTATTTGATGACCTGAGATTATTATAGAGACTTCTGCTCAATGTTAAGCCTTTTGCGCGCCAGTGTTAGTTCTAGTGTGTGTGTGCGTCTGCGTTTGCGCCTGTCTGTATTTGTGTATGTTTAATCTATTTGTGTTAACTTACAG
Organism: Phenacogrammus interruptus; assembly: GCA_037974425.1. Lineage (NCBI taxonomy): Eukaryota > Metazoa > Chordata > Actinopteri > Characiformes > Alestidae > Phenacogrammus > Phenacogrammus interruptus. The sequence continues at coordinate 8,285,389 of JBBPCW010000147.1, forward strand.
CTGGTGTTGGAAGCACTGCACAGTCAGGAGCCTAGGGGTTATGTGGTGGGCTGGATCATCGCCATCAGCCTGCTGGTGGGAATCCTAATCTTCCTCCTCCTTGCTGTACTGCTCTGGAAGGTACTGTGTTAATTGGATGAAAACATAAACTCAAGTCAATGAAACTAGAACATGAAAATCCAATAACTAAAAAAGTGTTATTGCAATTTTGCTGGCTTCTTCACCCTTTACCCTCTGACTTGGAGACCCTGTATTCTGTGTGTTCAGATGTCTGAAATTGCCACTGTCAGGTAATGGTTTAACAATAGTAAGCAGATGTCAATGAAAAATGTGACCCATCTATCAGAGTGGCTGACCCATAAATAGAACTCATGAGAGAGTCACATTGCAGCTTTGAATATTCCCTGCCAAAAGCAGCAGTAAAGCAGATGTGTATGAATTGTGTCTTGTGGCAAATTTACTCAGTCCACAGTATGTTTAACATGCAGGGTGAGACTTTGTTTAATGACTTGGACACACAAGCTTGTAGGTATCTAATAAAACAAACATAAAGAATCAGTGACAGTCGACAAGAGGATGTAATACACATGAGATTGATGTAATGTGCGTTGACAGTGACATTATCTTCTGCTTGGAAAACAAAGAGTGAACAGCATGAAATTCGTCCTCTGCATTCCTGAGTGAAGCAGTGGGCAGCCAAGAACAGTGTGTAGAGATGGTACTTTGCTCAAGGCTACCTCAGGGGTGTCTCTGGCTGTCCTAGGATTTGAACCCATTACCTTCTGGCTACAGGGCCCACTCTCTAACCACTAGGCCACAGCTGCCCCAAAGTATTTCAGTATGCAAGTTGAATCATTTTGGCCACCACACTTTTTCCAAAATGGTCCAAAATTGTACTTTTGGATGTCAGGTGAAACAGACAAAAATATTCAGGTAATATCTCATAGCTTTGCCATCAGAACACCTGTCAATGGCATCTCTAGCCACAGTTTTTGAAATACCAAAAAGGTTCACAAACATCACTGCCATCATTAAAATTAAAAGAACATTATTATGATGATTAGTAGTAATAGTAGTTTTAAAAATAATAACAATAAATATAGCCGTGAACAGAGATGACCAGGGTCGAAGCTGTTTGCGCCCAGTCCTCCAAACCACAGTGCTGACAAGTTAGAAAACTTTAAGCCGCACAGGCCATTCATGAAGTATATAGAGAAATCCAAATGTTCTGTTGTAGCACCTCCCAGTGGCCAACGTTCAGGACACTTGGCACATGTTATTTTAGTATCAAACACATACACATTTTTGAACTTGTGACAGAGGGCAGAATTCAGCGGAAGAAAGCAATTGTGAGTGAGTCTCATGGTTCATGAGTTATGGGCAGAAAACACTGCAATGTTTGATTGTGTGTTATAGCACCCCCCAGAGGCCAAAGTGGACTAACAGTAGATCTGCATGATCTAAGCGTGTATGTCAAAAAATATACCAAGTTTGAGAATCATAGGCCTGGGATGATCAATTTTTGGCGCCCCTTTGGCTGATATCGGCCATGTATTTCATGAAACGGTTGCATAATGTCACTTAAATTAAAGAGTGTGCTAGAGCATGGCCTTCTGGCATAGAACGCAAAATTTTGAGCTCTTTGGCCACATGGCTGGAGAGGTAGAGGCAGTTTTGTGCTATAAGCAGTTTGTGAACTGTCATAGCACCACCAAGTAGTAAAAATGGACAAAAACTGAGGGACTGCTTTTGAGCGATACCTTGCATGTGTTTGGTAAGCATTGATGCAAGGGCTTATGAGTAATTGCATTTTAAGTCATTGTATGCAAAAGTTGACAGGCTTAATTTGCATATGGTGGCCATGTTTTTGATGATTATTGACAATGAGTGTCTTGCAATTCCAACGAGACCACGCTTCTGTCAAAAAACCAGGGACTAGTTGGTGGAATGAATAAAAAAATAATTTTGAAAATCAGATATGCGGTTCAAATTTGGTGAGGCTCAACGCAAAAGTGCTTCTTATAGCACCACCTATTGCGTGCTTGGACCCCTAATAATAATCATGATAATAATAATAATACCAATAAATAACAATAACATTCATGATTATCGTTAAAATAATAATAATAATAATAATAATAAGAAGAAGAAGAAGAAGAAGAAGAAGAATACTTAATTGCCTTGGATGTCTGACTGTTCTTGGTTGGTGCAGACATTAGATTATATAGCACATACATATATCTAGCCTGTGTACTGTAATTCATTTTTAACACATTTCTTTTTTATAAAATAAATATTTCAGTCTGTCATGAATTGGGTTTCAGCTAAGAATTAAAATTTTGATCATTGCTTGCAAGTTCTGGTGATTTCTTCATGCTGTAGCTTGCTGTCAGACAGGTATGGGGAACTTTTTCCCCTGTTTTTGGCTTCAATTTGACACTAACTGATTCTTTTGATACCATGCATTCTTGTTATGAATCAATTTTTTGGGCAGATAGCTTCAGGGGCTAATAGTGTACACACCTTTAAAGGACCATGAACAGGACAAAATTCAGTGCTGATAATAACTTACCCCACACAAGGTCACAAAATGTCTAAAAGGAAGTAATCAAACAGATTTCCAGAGGCTGTTTTATACAAATCATTCTTTTCTTTTCTACTCCACGGTTTTCCACTGGGAATACCACATTGAAAACTTGGAATGTTGGTACAGGGATATGTTTCCCTCCCATTCCCCAAGACCTTGAATCTGCCAAAACAAATCCCTTTTACAAGAGCTGCACATGTCCAGCAATGCTCACTTCAGGAAATGCCTGAGGAGAGCAGAGGTCTAGATCAATAAACAGCACTCAAAGCGAAGACAAATTCACTGAATCACCCACAAAGGAACATCATCTTTACCTCTCTGACACTTATTGTTTTTCATAGTACCTCCATTCATGTGTCTACTTAACTGCAGAATGTAAAAACGCAATAATTTTTAAAATTTGCTATTTGTACTTTTGACCAGTGATATTTTGTTTAAAACCATACCTATCAGAGATGTGTCAGATAAAGTGTGTGGATTATAGGGCATAAAATATTACTTTTAGCGAGTGTGTTTTTGTGCAATTTCTTATTTTTATCTTTTTTGCATGTAATTTCTCAAAAATACTTTAATATACAGTAATAATAATATAACTGCTGTGTAGTTCGAGGCCGTCTGATTCTGAAGATATGTGTGTAGCACCCCTATGCCCTATTCTAGGTGACCTGGGTTGTCTTTTTTAACCCAGTAAAAAAGGAATGGATCAGCTCTAACTGACATCCTCTTTTGAATGTCTTCTGCTTGGTTCGTACGTATGCAATATAAACATACATCCCCACATAAAATTCTACTAATAATGGCAATAGTGTAAACACACTTATCACCTCTACAATGTTTGAATACCCCACTTTTAAAGAAATTGGCATGAAAATAATATATTTACCAACTGAGTAAAAGCATATAAAACACACAATTTGTAATATAATTTGACAATTTGTATTTTAAGCACAGAAGTATAATACAGTAACCACGCGCTTTTTGTGGGTGTTACGTTCCAAGAGCACACGCGTATAGTGAAAAACCGCGTTTGTTTTTAAAACAAATGTCTAAAAATGCCCATTTTTATAGAGTAAACCTTTAACCTGTCCCCAAAACTGCCCCCAGGACACTTTAATTTCATTTTAACTCAGTTTAATGCCTTACCCCTGAAGAAAATGTAAAGGTAAACCCAGATTTGCCTCTTTTAGTTTAAGTTCCCCACCGAGATATGCATCCCTGAGGGTTGCGGGACAAAAGTATTAGGACATCACGGCAAGGTGAGTGGTTTTTGGGGAATAACCCCTGATGTACTCGGACTAAAAATACAAATGAGGTCTCCTGGAGATCTACCGAACTGTGGAGTTTGAAGTGTCTGAGTGCTTGCAGCATAGAGATATACAACTCGGAATGTTGAGGGACAAAAGTATTGGAACACAGGTTGGAGCACGGGAGCTCAACCCTGGTGTGGAATTCAAAAAAAGTGCTTCCAGGTCAGCTACAGTCCCCTTGGGTGAAAACATCCAGAAAAAAATATATTTATTGCCACAAAAATCAAAAAAGGGGGAGGATATTTGCAGTTTCCTCATTATTGTGAGGATTTCCATGTAAAAGAGTTCGGTTCTCCAAAAAAATCTGTGTGACTGAATCCACGACTGTACACTCACAAACTCAATAACCTCCAAAATCACAGATACTGTCGGTAACACATTAGCTTCCAAAATAAACTGTACAACTGTGGGCCACCTGACATGCTAGGCCTAAAACTACAAACCCCCAAAAAAGATTAAGAACAGCACCTACTCCGTTCAAACTAGCATCTACATGAAGTACGTATAGCTTCGAAAAATCAGCAAATGCTAACACTAGGGCATAAGTGAGGCAATCAGTGATGTTGTGAAACGCCTTGCCTACATACATTTATCATTTTTCTTTGAAATAGGACTTCACTTTCTTACTTTCTCTGGATATCCCTGCAGCAGACACAATATGTCCAATATACTTCACTTGTGGCTGGCAAAGCTGACATTTATTCAGGAATACGTTAAGGCTAAATTCTTCAAACCTGTTGAGAACTTTTAAGAATCTTTCCTCACGTTCTTCAAGGATGCAACCAAAAACAATGATGTCATCCAGATATGACCTGAAGCAGGTGCATATCTCCCACTGCTTTTTCCATTAACCGGTTGCAGGAGGTCCTATGATGCCCTGGCATATGAATGCAGTCTTCTCTTTGTCTTCATCAGACATGGGGATCTGATAGTACCCACTCCGCAGGTCCAACACAGAAAGCCACTGACTGCTATCATACACTGATACATGTGTGTGATTCTGTACATCAATGGGATCAAACGGGACAAAGATAGTCCAAACTAAGGGCTAAATAATCAAAAGTATCTCCAGCATTACGAAGAAACATGTATGTGTTTAGCCTTTAGAGGTTAGCTGTTCATGTCACAGCGTGGACATATATAGCATTTAGTCCAACAGAGTGGATACATTAGCAAAACATGTTTTAGCCAAATCATAAAAATAACAATAACATTATTTATAAAGCAGATACCAGGGTTCAGTTCAGGGTACTTTACATGGACCCCATTACAAAACAGAACACAGCTAAACCAGCTTGTGCGCTCCCAGACTCTTCTGCTTCTGATCGTCTCTCCCCTCCTTCTGCACAGGAACTGAAAGCCCTTTATTTTGTTTAGATCACCTAAAATAATAGAAAATGTGGTGTTTTTTACATATAGTTGTGCATGTGTGTAACGCCATTTTTAAATCGCCACTAGCCGTAATTTTACTTTTTTTTTTTCTTTATATAACTTTACTTCTACGGGACAAAGGAACTCCAGACAAGGGTTGGGATGATGTCTGAAGTCTTGCGATTCCCAAAAACAGTCCGTGAAACGAGTTGTTTTGCTGTGTGACAAATTGGGGACAAATTCAAGAAAACCAGTCAAAAATGTCCAGAAAGTTGTTTTTATCAATGCTAAATAAACTAAAATTTTACTGATCTAATCATTCTGTATTTCTACACACAGCTATGGAAAGCTTTTAAGAAGTGTTTGATTTTCTACACTCAGTTCATTCTGTTCACCTGTAATTATATGTTTTATATTTACATCTGTACAATATGTTGTAAATGCTGAATTAATGTATCACCTTATCTTTTCCATTCCTTGTAATCTCTTAGGTGCTGCATGTAAAAATTCCTTTGGTTATCAAAGAGACAAGAGTGGTAGCATGTGTCGTATCTCTGATAGGAACTGCTTTGTCCCTTTCATTGGAAGGGCAGGGTTTATCAGTCTGTCCTGTCTGCTAAATGTATACAGCCAATATGTTGACATGCAGTCATTTTCTCTCTTGCAGATGGGATTCTTTAGGCGGCGCTACCGTGAGATCATAGAGGCAGAAAAGAACAGGAAAGACAGTGATGAGAGCTGGGATTGGGTCCAGAAGAGCCAATGAGAGCCAGGAGTATTTGCAGAAGATCCAATAAGCTGCTACCTTCATCATACCCATGTCCAAAGACTCATACCCTCCTGTCTTCCATATGTGGAAGAGAAGAATATTCTCCAAATTTTTCGGAGGTTTGACACTTTTTCTGTACATGGTGATCATACTGACATTTGACGTGCCAATATGAGTCACCAGAGAAGACTCAGCAGTGGAATTCCACCAGTCCCACTTGAGGGGACCTCTTGCCAGTCAGACTGGAGAGATGGAAGGAGAGAAGTTGAGACTTCCTCAGAAGAATATGGATATTGTATCAAAACTAGCAGAAAAAAATATCCTCCAAAAATACCCTCAGGGCGCTTTAAGAGCATTTTTTTTGTATTCCATGTTGTATGGATGAGAGCTTCAGGAGGGCTTGAAGTATTCTTTTTGTGGCCTTCAGACATATTTTTGGTGTTGTTTTTTTGAAAGCACTGACGGCTGATAGATGCCAAAGAGTTGATGCTCTTAGATCTTCCTTTTACTGATCAGTGTTCAAGAAAGACAAAAAATTGAAGCCTTTTTATATGAAGTATATAAGACAGGATTGTCTGATAAATGAAGGGTGGTAAGTCTGTTTTGCAAAAAGGTGTAAACATGCGGTTTTGTTTGATTATTCACCAGTTAGTTGAATATTCAGATTTGCAAAAGTAAAAAGCAGAGAGGTATGTGTATGTTATCATTTCCACATCTGTCTGCAAGTTGCACTGGACGACAGATTTTTTGTAATGCCAGACAGCCCAGCAGCTGTAGTGTACTTATTCACATTTGTTTTCCTTATCTGCAAGTTCCATGAAGTCTATTAGAGAAAGGGATAAATGAGAGTACCCTGTTGTCCACAACCGATCAAATATTTTTTAAGTCAGCACTTGACTCTGTTGCAAAGCATAGCCATACTCATGATCAGAGGTGTCCAGTAGGTTTTACAGCACAAGAACATAAAGATATTCATATTTTAAAATTGATAAATACATATTTAGTTGATTAAACTGTGGAAGTGCACAACACAATGGAGAAAATGCAAGGGAACTTCCTAGTCTTCCAAGTGTATTGAGGTCTAACTCCCTGAACTGCAACTCCAAGCACATTTATACCATTGAGTTTTTATTTCAATCTGCCCTTTCCATTTCTATTATCTATCGCAGTAGCCAGACAAGTATCCTACCTGCTGAGCTACCTCCACCCTTATACACACACAAACACACACACACACACACTAACGTTTCTCAGACATTGGGATTTTATGAATTGTGTGCACCCCGTACAATCTCTAGCGCCCCCCTAAAGGGGGGCCCAGACCCCGGGTTGGGAACCACTGATCTAACATACATCAGTTTTTGTATGTCAGAACACACCATATCTGGAGTTCGTCTCTCTAAATGGAAATAAGGCCAACACTCTATTTGTTACACCCATTTGAAAGTTCAAAATTGTCATCTGGCTTCGCTATTTTTATTAGGTCCGCACTGAAGGCTAATATGGTATTTTGGTCTGTATGAGTGGATTTGATACCATCTGATTACATGAAGATTTGTGCCAAAGCTGTTTTATCCTAAAGTTTTTTTTTCACTGCTTAGCATTGGGATACTTTGGCTTTACTGGTATCTTGGAAGATTCACACGCAGAAAATGGCTTGTATATTTGACCTATTACATCACTGGCATGGCACACACAAAATCACGTTTCTCCTCTGGACCTGGCCTAGTTATTAGCACAGGTGTGTATCAGAGAGAGAAATACTTGACATTGTAAGAGTAACTGTGACTGTTTTTAGCAATGTCACCATTATCACCTATTTTGAATAAACTACTGTCACCAGTTTTTGATTTTGTAAATGAGCTGAGATGGATCGTTTGTTGTACACGATAATGTGCAAGCTGTATATTTATCTATTGATTTTCCCATTTTAAAATTAAAATTCACAATGAGACATTTTGGTTCAGTGCCTTTCAAATGTTGTGAACAAGAAAACAGTGCTTACAGCATGGACGCCCTCTAGTGCATTAAACACTAAACACCATTTTCTATTTAATATAAGAGACTGTAAAGCACACGTGTCAACAGTTTCTTAAACAACTACTCAAGACTACAGTATTAGTTTTCTGGTTACAGATAAAGAATAGTTCTAGAAAAAAGTTGTAATTATAGCCAACTAATTATTTATTCCAAAACTCTGTTGTCGTTTTTTTAAACGCCTAAATATAGACAGTTTCAATGTAAAACTTAGTTGTTTTCTTACTCCACTGGCATGTGACTACAGTTCATTTTAGCATTTAGATCAAGAAAACATGCATGCTTGTTAATCCTCTAAGTATTCAGTGAGGTCATTTGTTTGGATCACATGACACTCAGTTGCCATTAGAGACAAGTGAGCCAGCCCCAGAGCTCTCCTGCAAATGAACTGCATTATTCATTCATTTATCCTCACTATAAAACACAGCACTGCAGCAACACCAGGTAATAACAGAGGAATTTTAATACTTTTAATGTCAGTCTTTTGCAAACTGTAGCAGTTTTAATAGCTTTTAAAGGACAGTTGAAAATATTGACAATATGACAAGAATATGTATCCTTGACTAACAAATTGTCAATATGTTGAATTTCCCTATTGAATAATCTATCCACCCTGGGGCTTTGTGGGTGTTTATGTTTAATATTCGGAGTAAAACCTGGCCATGCTTTCCTCCCTATTTCACTATTTCTCCCAATAGTGAATATATTTTAGTTTGATTAGTTGGAATATATTTATACTGCATGTAAGCGCTGATGGTGCACATTTATTGTAACCAGTTGAGCTGAATATTGTATGTACTCTCTTGTAAGCAATGGCATCTGGAATGGAGGGCTTGATAAAGACCAACTCGATAGAGCAGGTTGTAGCCCCTATTACCACTCACCTGTTTTACCTCAAACTGCTCTCTGAGAGCGAGGGGGGATCCCAGCAGTTCACCCAGCTGGAGGCTGCAGCTCATGCTGTGGCTAAGGCTGCCAAGAACATGGCCACTGTAGCATCAAGGTCAGTGAACAATATTCTGAATGAACTTAATTCAGTGAGACAGCTTGCTTCTACAAATATGATTCTGAATGGTCATTTATTCATGTTTGATATTACTTTAATGAGTAGTCACTAATTCTGAATCACTGTTCTCTTAAGTTTATTATTAAAAATCAGCATGAGGAATGCTATTGAGACCACAGAATTATAAATAGCCTTTATGACACAAAAGCACAGCTCAGTTAACTTTTAGCACTGCTAGTGAGTCAGCAAGCGGCAATCCAGCTCAGTTACTCGATTTGAGGCTGTTTCTTAACTTTTCTGGGTTAAAACGGTGTTATTGAGTCTTAAGGATCGTACAATTTGACTGAGAGTAGTTTGACTGTTTTCACAAGTTTAGGTTAAAAATAAGCTTCTCTGAGAGCTGGAGCGCAGGAACCCTTCGCATTCTCTTGTGGAAATGCATTCTAGTATGACTTTATTATTGCTAATGATGTGTATAGTAGGGTATGGGTAAGTGTAATTCCTATTTTCAGCTTCAATACCTTTTACTGATCTCAAGCTTTTTTAGTAAATAAAATAATGTGTGATTTTATTTCCATTCTTTATATATAATTACAGCAAGAAATCAAGGGATATGTACAAGCTAGCTTTGAATTACAACTATTCACGTTTCTAAGCGTTGTTTCTTACATTTCTGTAAATTTATAGATGATTTATAGATTATATTCAAGAGGCACTACAAGAATCACTACTTTTTTTGTTTAACATCAATCTTACCCATTAAAAGTGAAAGAAAAAATAATGTATGCATATATCAACAACAAATATTGGCTCCCTGTTCCCAGAGTGATGGCAGGGTCAGAGGATGATGAAATGAAGATGGAAATGAGCCCACTGTTGGAACACCTCACGATGTCTGGCCAGCATGTGCTTCTTGCCACCCAAAAGCTTAGTATAGAGCCAGAAGTTACGGAACACAGAGAAGAGCTTATTGAAGCCACTCAAAATGTACTTCTTGGAGTAATAAAAGTAAGAGTTGACAGTCATTGGGGGAATGAGCAACCATTATGTATTCCAGTGTGAATGATTACATATAACTGATGACCTATCACTTATGTGTTAGAAAGTACTGGTAAAATATATGTAAAAAACAGTACATTTTATATTCAATTGCCAAGTTTAACACACTTTGTGCTCGATACAGATTCTTTTGGTGGAGGATGATGCAACTGTGAGAAAGATCACTGCAGCTGCTCAGTGGCTCTTGGAATGCCTAACTCAAGTAGGAGCAGCTACAGATATGCCCTCATTATTAAACACATTCCAGGTATACTCTAAGGCAATGTTATTGCTCCACCGCTTGGTTGTGGAAAGGGTACAAGACCTGCGGGATTGCAGAAAACAAGAGCTTGTGAAGGGTTCCATGGAAACTCTGAGAAGATGCATATCGATGCTCCACACTGCCATGTATGCAACAATCAAACACCCAAGCAGTGAGGAGGCACAAGATGCAAAGAAGTACATCCTTCATCATGTAGACACTACTGTAAACAATATCATAATTATGCTCAAGACCAACTGTGAGTACGTATCCATGGACTCAAGTGGATATTACACAGAGAGACGGACTAGATTACTAAGATTGCTGTCCAACCCAGAATACACTTTGCCTAAAGACAGCATCTTTGATATTGTGCTGCGAGATTTGGTGTTCCATAGCATGGCTGTTGCAAACTCCTCACAGACAGTAATTAGGTCTTGTGTGACTGCAAACTGTAAACTTGTTCTGCAGCTGTGGTCAGAGATATCACAGCAGATCAAATCCCCCTTGGATAAGCAGAAAGCAAAAGAACACCAAGAGAACCTGCGCATGTCTCTCATAAAACAAATTCATAAACTTGACGATGCAGTAGTAACAGCGAGCTTGTATCAGATTATGGACACCTTTATCATAACTTCAGGTCCTTTAGAGCAGTTGGTTAACACTGCACATTATATGTCAGCAGATGAGCCAGATGGTGATTTGGAACAAGATCCTCTCCAACCTCTGTCTGAGGCTTTTGTAGCCCATGCAGACAGGGTGGCTGCTGTAGCGAGCTTCATTGCAGCTTTAGCTAACAATAAAAAGAGTCTTGAGAGTGTAGAAAACTCCAGAACTTGCCTTATGCATCTCAAGGATGGAGTTGCACCACTTTTACTGGAGCTCAGGGGCAACTCAGTCCAGTACCAAGGAGCTCTGCATAAACTGATAAATCTTCAACAGAAGTGGGCGGAAGAAAAAGAGCAACTGCTAAATGCATTTGGCAATGTCATAAATGTGAAGGACTTCATACGACTTGCTATTCAGGAGATGAAATCTGACTTAGACAAATGTCTAGAGGGACACAGAGAGCAGGATTGTCATTTGTTCGAAAGACACATGAGCTGCCTCATTGGCCGGATGAGTCAAGTGATTCAGTTTGTGAGAAGACATGTGGACAAAAATGATGATCCAATCTACCGAAATGGTCTGCTTGTATTGGTTAAGCAAGCTGAAGGTTCTGTTGCTGAAGTGGCAGGGTGTACATTTAACACCGTTCTTGCTGAGGGTGAGTTCTCCTTGCTGACTGACAGAGTGTCAGTGGCCATTCAAAATTTTGAAGTTTTATGTGATGGTTTAGATGGTCTACAGCACCCACATCTGCTTAGCCCATTGCGGGAAAAGGCCCGGCATTCTGCTGTTTGCCCACCAGTCCCTGCCACTGCGGAACCCCAGAAGTCTACAAAAAACCAAGCCAAATCTGAGGATATCGTTCTTGGAGAAGAGACAGTGGAGCTCATAAATGATCTTTCATGTAAAGAAAAGCCTGAACCTGTCACAATGCTCCAGGCTGAAAACTTGGAGGTTAGGAAGCCGACGTTAATGGTGGAATCCAAACCTCTCCCAGCACAGCAAAATATTGACTTGCTGCCTCTCTTGTGTGAAGTAGTTTGCATGACCAAAGATAAAGACATAGAAGCTTTAAACTCCGCCTGCACAGGGGTTGTAGAACTTTCCAGCTGTTATATTAAGGCCGCAAAAGAAGCGGTCAGTGTCGTAGACGAAGCGAATAATCATGAAATGGAAAGTCTTCGATCAGAGCTAGTGGCTCTCACACCATTGCTTGTACAGTCAGCACAGGAGCAGGCAATGAGCTCAGGCAAGAGAACAGACATCGTCTTCAGACACAGCAGTCAGTTTTCTGACCTTATCAAAAACACACGCAAGATTTTGCTGCCAGTGACTGGTATGTGGTACCATGCTATCCAAGCTATAATTCTTAGTCATACACCGAATCTGGTAGACAGCTGCATCCAAGAACTCAGTGAGGTCATGTGTTTGTGCGCAGACACAGTACAGCTTGCGATATCGACGGACATCAAGGTAACAGGTGAAGGTAACGAGAGCATATCATCAATACTAAACAAGCTCCAAAAAGCCCAAACCAATACAAAGAATCTCACAGACCTCCTCAGTTCAAAACAAGCTCAGTCTGATGAGCTAGACGGACTCTGTATTCTCTGGGCATTATCCATCCAAGTCCTGATGAACTCACTGGACAAGGTTTTGGGTATAGGGACAACTCATGGCAGGGAGCAGCTTCAAAGCAGACATCAGATGACGCCCAAAAAATGGTTAGCAGCCATGTCTGAAAACTCTCTTCGAATTCAAGAAGCTGCAAGACTGTCTTCCTTAAACTGTAGAGATAGCTATCAAGTTAAACTCCTGAAAGAGCTACAAGATGGGGTGAAGACACTTACTGAAGTCTACTTAAAGACTGCGGAGGACCTTGGAACTGTATCCCGATCTGGAGTCCTAATGCTTGCGAGAACAGAGCTTCTACAGAGACAACTTCAGGTTAAAATGAGAGCGCTTTCTTGTGCTTTGAGCAAAGTTAATGAGGAATATGCAAGATCACTTCAAAATATTGTCACCTTGGCTTGTTCAGTAATAAGAGAAGATTCCATTAAAACTGAGAACGCTCGCACACAGTTTGAGGCCATTGCAGAACTGCTCTTGGAAAACATTAAAACTGCTACACAGTCGGTCCAAGATTGTTTTAATTTCATTAGAGACCCACGAGAGCGGGCCAGCCTGAGATTCATTAATGATCATCTGTTGTTTCAGATGTCAGAAATAGTGAGCAGGGTCAGGTTAATGGTAGAAACACACACTATTTTTGAGACTTTCAGCCTTGACATTCAGACACAATGCTGGTCCGCCAAAGCGCATTACCTTGTAGCAGAACTTTTCAAAGTTGATGGGATTCTTCATGTCACAAAGGAGCAGATCAAGCTTGGCTTGCAGGGCAAAGTGCCCAGTGGTGTTCTGGAGACAGATGGGACGGATATAAGCTCCTCTCCAAAGGAAACAACACTTCAAAGACATGTCATCTTACAACACGCAAGTCCTGTAAACATCTTCCATGTGAACAAGCAAGAACCCAAACTGGTAATGAATAACAATGAATTGTCATCATTCAGCATTTGCACATCCTTCAAAAATTGACTATTTGTGTATTTCACAGGAGCTGTTGTCTGAGAGGAGGGGTGATGAATTGCCAGTGGTCAGTTTTGCAGACACAACTCTCACCTACACTTCTCTCTTCCTGAAACAAGAGGCAGAAAAATGGGACATCCATGGAAACCAGATTGTGAAGGTGACTAAAGAAATGGCTGATAAAATCTATCAGATGACCCAGTACTTAAAAAGGAAAGGACCAATTCAGGTAAAAGTGAACATCCTGATGTTTTGTGACATTTCATGTTTTGTTCTTTTTTATCTGATGTTCCCCTTATTTCACTCGTAGAGCAAAGATGCTTTTGTAACATCAGCAAAAGAGTTAGTCTCTAGTTGCCAGTCCATCACAGAGTTTCTGAGGGTGATAGCAGACCACTGTCTCGACAAATACTGCACCAAGGAACTGTCAGTCATAGGAGAGCAGATTGTCACCATTACCAACCAGCTTGCAATCATTTCAGGGTGAGAAATATCAAGACGTATATCAGTCACCCAAATGCTAAGGGGCTAACTTGTCAGATATTCTTGCTGACTACTTCCAGCACTTTACCTTCCTACAGTTATCAGTTAAAAAAACAAAGATCATATGTGACCCAAAAGGTGCACGGTGTGTCCACAGTGTCAATGCAGTGACTCCTGGGTGCAAATCA
>JBBPCW010000147.1:8299734-8310433 GCA_037974425.1 Phenacogrammus interruptus
AAACAAAGATCATATGTGACCCAAAAGGTGCACGGTGTGTCCACAGTGTCAATGCAGTGACTCCTGGGTGCAAATCATCAGACGAAATCCTGGTGAAAAACGCACAGAACTTGTTACAGACTGTTATCCAGGGGATGCGATCTGCTGAAACAGCTTGTATAAAGGTAATAAAAATTGATCTAATTGATCTTACATAACACATTCAACATATTTCAACATACAAAAATACATAAATATTGCACCTTTTCCTAAACTTAGCCATGAGAAAACCTGTGCACACACTGTAGTGTAACTACTGTAGTATATTCATCATAATTTTGTAATTGATTTGAACTTTTTTTCTGTCCGACTGATATGACAATGTAATTTTTTGGAATGTGGAAGGGCTTGAGACAACCAGAGCCAAACTCTGACGCAGCAAAGGCAGCTTCCCTTTGCTTTCAATGGAGGAAGAAACTCCTTATTCATAGAGCCCAGGAGCAACTGAATCCCGAGACCGATGATCTAGGCCTCCGCAAAACATCAGTGCATGGTCCGACACCCAGCCTTGTCCCACCCATAAGTGAGCTTAAGAAACATACATAAAACATTCAGAAACTTCACCAACACACACATTGCAAAGGTAAGATAGATCATTTCAACAACTACTTTAAAAGTCACACTTTTATTTTAATTGGACACTAAAAAGTAACATGACTGAGTAAACAAATCGGTACAATACAGGAAAATAATTCAAAATGTAGACTGAAAAAAAAAAGAAGTGCTAAAAGATTACAAGTGACACCTTGCATAAAAAAGAAAATATGTTTAGATGAATTTTAACTTTTCTTGCTTGTCCCATCCTTTTAGTACAGTGCATCACAGATGCCTGAACTGGGGGGTGGGAGGGTGGGGTAGTGTTTGCATACACTATTGAATAATTTTACGCTTATTCCATAAGAAATATCAGACATAGTCTTACCACAGCTTTGTGCAATACATATATTTACCAACAAAACTATATATCACAACATATCCCTTTCAAAAACACTGTGACCATTTTCTTTTCATAGTATCTGTGTAATTACAACTATACACCAGCAAAAGGTCTTTGTAAACCTATGAAATTTATTGAGAACTAAACAATAAATGGAGCATTAATTTTGGATGTATTACCTGGAGTACTGTGTGTTCAATCTCTAGTTAAGTGGACTAATAATACATATCAATATGCACAGAGAACCCAAAAAATGTCATTTGATCATGTGGCATTGAAAAGAGTATGTACAAATACAAATAAATACATACTTGAAGAGATACGGTGAAATGCCCAGTGATTGATGTTCCAGTCCAGTGTAAGCAGGCTTTATTGACAGAATGGTGAAGCTGTGGGGTCAAAGGTCTTAAACACATCCCTCAGTGGCCTGTCCTTCTTATCTTCCTTGTCTTCTTCTTCTTCCTCCTCGATGACAGTGGTCTGTTCACACTGTCTCTTTTGTCGAGGGTCTGTGTAAGCTGGGCGAATCAGCCCCGCCAGCACTGGAATGGGTAAGTTATGCATAGCAGGTGCTGCCACGTGGCCAGGCGAGCAATGAGGTGCCAGTATCACTGTGGGCACAGAATGACAGTCTTCGTCAGAAGCTCTACTTCTCTTTTCAGCTGTTGCTTGCAGTGACAGGGCGTGTGAAGGAGGAGGGCCCTCGTGTTTTGGTGGCAGCTTTAGAATGCCAGGTTTTTTTGAAGATTCCTCTCCCTCCCGTTTTGGGGAGAGTAAGGTGTGGTTGCGAGGATCATACAGACTGATGCCCCCAAGCAATGTTGTGGGGCTTTCCAGCCCACCACCACTGGAAGATGCCAGACGAGGGGCATATGGTGGTAGCTTCTCTGAATCAGGCTTTGCTGAAGCAGCTGGCTGATTAGTGGTGCCAGGTGTGCTTCGCTGCAACTTTGGATTCACTGGACCAAGAGAACTGTCTCTCATGAAAGGAAGCTTGGAGTCCAAGCTTCTAGACCGACTGAGTCTAGGATCTAATTCCTTGTGAGTTCGGGGGTCAGCTGGTTTGTCTGCACAGAGACGAGGTTCAACTGTCCTACCAGGAGGGCTACCCAGCCTGATCAAACGTGGGTCTGTTAGGGTAGGCGCAGAAGGAGGGGGGTGTTCTGGTGGGGATGAGAGGCTACGATTCAGCTGGGCATCTGCAATGAGGGGAGGCAGAGGCAGGTTGATTGAGTGTTCCTGTTTGGGAATCAGCAGAGGAATGAGGTCCTCCAGGGCCCACACCACACTGTGAGCAAAGGCTGGCCGTTGGAGAAGAATGTCAACCCGGATGTGACTGAACTGCTTGACCTGGCAACGAGGGTCCCTCGGCATATAGCCGGGGCTGGGATCCAGCGGGATTAAGGCAGCTTTTTCTCTCAGCTCCCTTTCTCCTTCCTCATCTTCCTCTCCAACAGGAGGCTTCTGGGATATGGGGGGAGTTAAGTGAGGGTAATGGTGAGGATCAACCTTAGAGGAGTTAGCCTCCATTGACTTAGTCTTGTGTGGGTCTCTAACCAATCTGGGGTCAAGTACAGTATCTGCTTCCTTTCTGCTGTCTGAAGTAAGCTGCCGAGGCTCAATCTTCACCCGAGGGTCATTAGGCAGGGGCCTCTCCTTGTGTAGTCTGGGATCAGCAAGGGGGGCTGGGGTGATGTCATGCTGCTGAAGCTTAGGCTTAGACTGTTGGGGATTCAGTACTTCATTCTGTTTAAGAGTCTTTAAGATGGCGGTCACACTGCTGCCATCTTCATCATCACTGGAATACCAATTTGTGGTTTCATCTAAAAAAAAAAAAAGAATAATGTTTACTGATAAAAAGGCATGAACAAAATTCAAAATGTACAAACAAGTATACCAACGAGCCATTTCATTATGGAAGTACATTATGTCAACACTCATTGTCCCTTTTACCCCCGCCATCAATTGTCCAGACCAGTAAAGAGTGGTGGATCATTCTCAGCACAGCAGCAACAATTCACAGGCAGTGCACAGCAGTGAGAATTCCATGGTAGAGGAATGCACAGAATTGATTACACAGCAGGGTTGCTGGAGTTATGCTGAGAATGATCTGCCACCCTAATAAGTGCACCTATCTGGTAAGACCCGAAAAATTAACAATTATTTTAGATAGCTAATGGTAGGTGTACCTAAAAAGTGTCTGTGAAAAAAATGAACAATACTAAATGTATTGTAATTCTCCTGACACAGGACAGGAGAATTAGTGCACTAGCTTCACACCTGATACTTAAAAACAAGAAGTATGATTTGCGTCTATGCACACGTCTATTGCGTCTATTTCACAAAACCAATTTTAGAAAACACCAAAAATAAACTTTGAGGTGACAACTTCACTAGGCAAATGTCTACTTCCTTACCTTTGTCTTGTCCAGGTCCTATAGGGCCCTGACCTAAGGCAGAGTCCTGCTGGTTCTGGTTCAGATGTAGAAGTAAGGCCTTCTGGACAACAGGCAAGAAGTCATTTATGCCACCATGTGACTCTGCGTTGCTCGGTGGATGCTGCTGGGAGTCCTGCATGGGCCTAGACAGATCCTCTTCTGTGGAAAGAATAAAGGAGCATTGTAGGCTACATATGGAAACTTTTGAAGCATTGCATATAACAAATTAAACGGTAACTAATGCCCAATAGCATTATGCAACTTTTAATCCAAGCTTTCAGACTGAAATATATTTAAATACATCACTGTAAAAATGCATAATTCCAATAGAATATTTCTAAAATATAAATTAAAAAATTAAATGAGTTTTACCTCCCAAGCCAAGAGTCTGGCTGCTGAACAAGTTTTTGAAAAACTCTGAGGGAATTTGACCCATTGTTTGAAAGGGCACATTCTTCTGCATCTCTGGCATGGACTGAAATGATGCCCCTTGCTGATTCATCTGAGGATTTTGAAAGCCCATTTGCTGCAGGTTGCCTTGGAAATCCTGACCTGGGAGTATAGGAGATGGTGTAGAAGAGCTTTGCCCAAAGCCTTGAGGTGGTAGTTGTCTAGGAGGGCTTTGGCCTGGAAAAGGGCAACCCATGGACCCAGGGGATGCTGGGGGTGGGTGCTGAGGATTGTGGCCTGGGGACATCATGTTGCCACTCTGCATGTCCTCCGGATCACCACTGTTGTAGAAATTGGGTCTGAAAAGTAAAGCAAACATGATTACCAAGGGCTTTTCTACCCATAGACACAATTAATAAAAGTGGCTAAATCTCTAAATTCATCACAAAAACAAAGAACAAAGAGTACTACAGATTCCAGAAACATGTACCTTAAAGCAATCTTGTGAGCCAAGTCCACAGTTGGCTGAACTTTGATCTCAAACAGAGAGGGGATCTTCTTGCTTCCATCCTGTGGGCTCCCTGAGCCAGGTGTGGGCAAGAGCCCAACCCCTGGAGGAGGTTTAGGCAAGGGAGCTATACCTTGCTTCCTCAGGTCCTCCAACTCCAGCTCATCCTCATCCTCATGCGCATGCGCATGCACATGCACATGCCCATGATCTTCATCAGTGTTCAAGATCTGAACAAACATATATAACAGGATAAGCACGGACATATAAATACACTGTAAATGTAGAATCTATGTCAAAGAATGGTCTGAAAAATGCTAGTTGAGTTCTCTAGCTTTTACCTTGTCTAACAACTCCTTAGTAACTTCAGTTAAAGGATCATGAGAGAACTTGCAATTGTCTCCCTGGTAGCACTTTGCTCCGGTGTGGAAGAACTTACAAGGATATTCATGTGCAATCCTGAGTAAAGGAACAATACAAGGAAAGACAAAAATCTACATACTTTATATATAAGTGTGTGTATGTGTACATATACACACACTTTCAATGACAACTTTCAAGGATATTGTGCATATAAATGCAGTTCTCTCCTTTAGTGCAGTAACCCTGGACATAGAACTTGCACAGTTCTTTCTTCTTCGCCGGGACAACATTGTCATGCTCAAACTTACATTGATCCCCCTGTACAGAGATAATATTAATCAGTTCCATTCAACATCCAAAAGTTAGCCAACAAACTAATACAAAAGGCACTGAAGTGTATTTACCTTGATGCATCTGCCCTCAATGAAGTATTTACAGATGTTTCTCCCATTGTGTTCGACTGTATGCTGATTAATGAACTCTTGACTCATAATTGGACGTTTTTTCTGAAAACATTGCTGGCCTCTGTTTTCCTGCAGGGGCAGATGACATTAATCGAACCAAGTCGACTTACTCCTGAAATATTGTCAAAAAATCATATGAGAGCCTCACCATTTTTGCTCCAACTCCACTTCCACCATACTCGCACCCTCTGCCCCGACCCCGGCCCCAGGTCTTGGTTTTCGGTTTCTTGTTTTTGTTTAGGGCAACGTGCCCCCTGCCTAAGCCCCCTCCACCATAGCCTTGAACTGATATTGGTGAGAGAGAATTTGGTGAGAGTAAAAGAACGTCATATGACAAACTCTCCAGTAAAGCAGCTGGTAAGATCTATTTGAGAATATTTTAGAACTGACTAAATTCGTAATGTCAAACTTTCAACAATTACATAGGAATACAAATAACATACGTTGTTGCCCTTTCATGCCAGGTCTATTTCCATACTCTTTTGGTGATTTGCCTTGTTCGGATGTGCTAAACACTTTCGCTTGTCTGTACTTGGACAGTTCCTCACAGAAGTCATCCTGGTCTTCGTCATGGTCATACTTCTCCTCACTTTCACTGTTTCTGTGCTGAGCTGATCTTGGTGGTTTTCCTTGACTGCCACTGTGTTCATGTTCATGCTATAGACAATCAAAGATGACACATGAGGGGGAAAAAAGAATAGGGGAAGAAGAATTCTAAATGTAATGATGGAAGGCTGGTTGGTCTCTGTGAGGTTCTTACATGTGCAAACTGGCCATCGTAGTCCCGGTAAGCAACTTTGCTCTTCTTGTTTTTATGTCTTTCTTGATTCTCGTCAGAGTTGCAACTGTCAGAGCTGGTGTCACTGGACTGGGAGTGGTGCTAAGGTATGAAGGAGTAATACAATAAGTTTGAAAGGTCTAAAGTATCACTTCTAAACAGAGAAATTTGAGTGAAGAGGTAGTCTGTATACCTTTTGTCTGTCCCGCCGCCTTCTTTTGGATTTGCGCTTCTCTTTTATTTTCTTGTGTCTTTTATGTGAGTGTCGGTGTGCTTTGTCTTCTCTATCCCGTACTTTTTCTTTTTCTACAACTTCATGTTCCACCTTGCTTTCCTCTTCTTTTTCTTCAATTCCAATTCCCTCATCATCTATCTCTCCATCCTCCAATTCACCGTCTTCCCTTTAAAGAGTAAACAAAAAATGTCATCAATGGTGTTTTAAAAAATTACATATCTATTCTACTAATTCTAAATTGCAAAAGCCAACAATTGTTTGTTTATTGTGTGCTGTATGCAGCATGTACACATCACTACACACACTACTGTGTCAGAAAAACAGTAACTCCTGAGAGAGGAACATATTGGGAGTCAGGAGGATACGAACAAAATATCAATAGGGGCAATTACCAATAACATATCAAGTGCAAAAATAATAGATTTCCATGAAAGGTAGTTCTATTAACAACCCAAATAGGTAAAAGAGGCTTCCTTTGAACTTCTTATGACTCTTCCAAAACTCTACAAAGAGGACATGTACATGTAATTAAGAAGTGGAAGCATTAATCGATTTGGGACACTGTGCCATTCACTGTGGAAATTTTATCTTAACAAAAAACAAGGTCATCACTTTTATCTACATAAACCTTTACTTAAGTAACTTTCAAAACTAGGGCTTCCACAGAAAGCGCAGAAAAATGAATGGCCATTCGTCTTGCGTCTAGTATGAAAAATTAAATACTTAATTTAATTCCAGGTTGTCACAGATAGCACCATAAACATCTGTTTAAATACTTATAACAAAACAGGTGAAAGGTACTAGCACTTCTATTGAAACTTACTGAGAAATAACTTTAGGGACTCAACCCATGAACAACCACATTGTAAAATATTGTTAGGACACGAACAACTGATTATTTTGGTAACAGTACAACTGTTTCAGATACTATAATGTAGTAAAACATTAGACATGCAGAATTAAGTGAAGTACTTAGAGATTTCTGTTCCAGGTCACTAATATGAAAGAACTTCTGGTGTGTGCAAGAAAATCTACATGGTGGCATGGTGGTTGTGGACTTCCCAATGCTTCTGTGACAGCAAGCTCACTTCTGAAGGACTACAGAAAGAGTCAAATCAATGTGTCAAGTGTTCCAGAATACAGTTATATGGCAACCCTTATGAACGGCAACCCTCTGAAACATTTACATACGCCCTTATCCATTGTTTGAAAGAAAAAATAAACCACCTCCCCCACACCAGGCGTCCTTTGGGGTCCTACTACAGCCTCGCCCTGGTATGAGGGGCGTTTCCAGAAAAAGGGGGCGGGGCACCAAGTTCTAGAACACGCAGAGGGAGGGCCTCCACTACCGCGTCATAGCTATTTAAATATTTTAATATCTTCAAACGACTGCATAAAGATACACTGTAGCAATCAGATACTCCGTCTTCAGAATTGTGCTTTATTATAGAGGGTCCGCCGCAAATGCGAATGAAAACGGATCAAGGGCGAAGCGATGAGAAAATGGATACAACTAGCAGTGGGCAGACATGACCGTTGTGCTAGCAAAATGAAAGTGCATGCACTAGAAGGTGGTCACCTCGGTGTATGGGGAGAGGCCTGCGCCAAAGAACTAGCTAACAGAACCAACCCAGTGCCCTTGACGTTAGATAACTCAAGTGAAAAGGAAAAAAAACATCCACTGAAAAAAAAGTACAAATAACCCTGCACAGAAGCAGATAAGAATGTTACTCGACCTTTCATCCCCTGCCAGCTCAGACTCTGTCATGTTTTTGTCAAGAACGGGGTTTGGGGGACAGGAGAAGAGGCTCACAAAAGCCATGATGGTTAGAAACGGAACTGCCCTTCTCCGCAACAAGAGTGAGATGCATTCAGTCACTCATGGAGACGTTGGCTTGTTGTGAGAGATGATGAAGGATTGTATCAGTCTGGAAAAACTCACGGTTACACGTCTCAAATCTGAGACGGTTAACAGACATGATCCTCTCTCATGTCAATGACGGTATTTTTATGCTGTGAACACAGCTTTGATACCCCAGCTTTGTTAACGTCCCGTCGGCTGGCAGCGGCCGTGGTGCGATATAGCAGACGGAGTGAGGAACAGAGACTGTTATTATTTTCGACGCATTCAATATCCCCCTCAGACATGGCGCCCGTCTGATTTCTCGCAAAATGGCCGCGAGGACGAACGAACGAGAAAGAACTCCCTGCCCCTCTCTGATCTGACCAATCAAAACAGCCCGGCGAGGGGCTGCCCAGAATGATCACTTGATTGGTTGAACTACTGAGGGCTCGTCAAAAGTTTGGACTCCTCCTATTGGCTCCGGCAGCTGTCTGAAGTTCTAAGGTAAAAGATCGAGAGACGTGAGAATTTTATTCATCCAGAGGGAAACATATATTTTTTTCATTAGCATACTCGGTGCACCAAGAAAGAAATAAAGATAAGACAATAGAATAAAAATAATAAGACAATGAACAGTAGTACAAGAACACAAGAACATTATTATAACAGTGTAACTCTGACATTGCTGTGTGTAAGATTCATTGTGCTGTACTAGCAGATAAGTGGTGCAAAATGGTTTATGAAAGTGACTTAAAAATAAAAAACTAATGTAAATTAAAAAAAAATAAATAAAGTAGCAGCAGATGATTAGGGGATGAGATCCAATCAATTCACAGATTAAACAAGTCCGATTCAGGAAAGAATGAAGTCTGCCCTGCAATTAGAGGCTAAGAGTCTTTTGCTGTGTGTGCTCCGATGGTCTATTAAGATTTATGATTCTTCAGCAGCATCCTCTCAGACACATCCACCAGGGTCTACAGTTTGACACCCAGGACAGATTCAGCCTTTTTGATCAGCTTGTTCAAATTGTTAGCATCAGATGCCTTCACCCCAGTGCCCCAGCACACAGCTGCAAAAACCACCACACTCTCTACCACAGAGTGATAGAATGGTCAACCTGGTCCTACAGACAGCAAAAGACCCCAGCCTTCTCTGTTGGTAAAAACCAATGGCAGCAATATCTATGGAGCTCATGCATTTTAAAGAAGCAAGCAAGCTTAATTTTTCGTTTGATTTTTTTTATGAATAAATCAATGTATTTGGCAACGCATTTTATTTTAATCCGCTCTTTACTTGACCGTATCTGACTGGCTGTAACGCAATTTTTGGCACTAGGTGTCACCCAACTGCAAGAATGTTTGGCCTGTCTGAATTTTGCTACATGCTGATAAAAGGGTGTTAATATGAAGTTAGACCTCACTCCCTACAGTAACTGGCAGTTTTATACTAGATGGTGGAATATTGCTTTGAGGATTTCACACATCTATAAGAACATTGGGGAGGCCAAGCACTGACTATGGGAGATTAATTCTGTATCACAGATGCACTCTTGCACACCTCCAGGGAGAGCAGCCCACTCTAACGCCAACGGGGTCATAAATGTGTTGCCAACACTCAGAATCATGAATAGCTGCTCCAGAGTCTGTCATTCTGCTGGCAGATCTCTTCTGTGGACGTTATTCAAGCTGTGTATGCGACGGTGATAAGCAGCTAGTGGCCTAGAAGTTAGGGACCTGCCCCTGCGATCAGAAGGTCGTGTGTTCGAATCCCAGGAATGCTAGTGGCACCTCTGAGGTACCCTTGAGCAAGGTATCATCTCCACACACAGCTCCCCAGGCACTGTGTTCATTGCTGTCCGCTGCTTCACTTGCTGAATGGGTAACATTTCATTGTTCACACGGTTAGCAGTGGTATGTTCACATGAGACAAATTGTCACTTCACTTAATTAGCTATTTGCAGCATCGTCGTTCAATTTTGTCCCGCTTTACTTGGGCAAAACGGTTTATTTCCTTAAGCTACCAAACAAAGCTGTGTTTGGGAAGGTTACACATGAGTTTTAGTATTTCTGCTCCCGAACCGTCGAAACGCAAAGGTGAACAAAATAACAAATGAACAAGAACAGCCATTTGCCGGACGCTATATAAATTCCAATTATTTGCTCCTAAAAGTAATTGTAAAGATTGCACTGACTGTACTGGTTGTGTGACATGAATGGCTTTCCCCACCCGTTTTCGTACAAAATACCGCCTCCGTGCATTGGGATTGGCTGGGCTGCCGCAGACTGGGAGGTCAGTACCAGCCAATAGTAATGCAGAAGGGCGGGGTTTGTCCGAATACAGGTGGGAAATAATCTGCATGAACTCTTGTCAGGTTGCGCTCAGACCGCTTTGAACTGTTCTTTCTCCAGTCGACTCGTCAGCTTTCGCACATTGCTTGGAAAAAAGAAAAGACAAAATTTGGCATTTGGATTAAAGAAGACTCGAAATCACCCGAGAATCCATGCGTAACAGTCTCTGGGCTGTGGAGAATGATCCTCTCACATCAGTATCGTTCTCTTCTTTTTCTGTCCCTCCTGGTCTTACACAGTTGTAATGATGGGATCCAGGTTAGTAAAACAATGTTCTCTCTCTCTACCCTTACGCACTCTGTGTATCTTATAATAATAATAATAATAATAATAATAATAATAATAATAATAATAAT